>PVKP010024314.1:7430-35214 GCA_004027715.1 Plecturocebus donacophilus | reverse complement strand
AGTCTTGTTCTCAGGGTTGTGCCAGTGCAGCGTGGGCAGCTGGTAGTAATCCCCACCTTACTCTGGCGCCCTGGTTTCTCTCTCCCAGTTCATGTCCCACCCTGTCCCCGACTCTCCCCTTTCTGAGGCTCCGCACCCCTCCCACCTGCCTGACCGAGAGCAGCATTGGCCCGAGGCCCTCGTTTCCAGTCCTGGTGAGGCCTTGGGAGCCTCAGGCACCTTCTTAAGAAGCTCAGCGTCCCGACTCCCAGGCCTGGGAACCCCCGTGGCTCATAGAACTTGTGACCAGCTGGCAAGCCAGAGCCCTGGTTCCTGGCTGCAGAGGAGGGGAGCACCGTTGGGGCTCAAGGCCACTGTCTCCAGGCAGAAATGGACATAGAAGGTGCAGGTGGAGGCCCAATCCCAGGACACAGGGACTGGGGCCCGGCCTCCCCGGCTCTGCCGGCAATGGACGCCGAGCTCTGCCGGGGGACGCCGAGCTCTGCTGGGGGACGCCCTCTTCCCCTGTGGATCCGCCGGGCTTGGCTCCTTGGTGCCTGAAGCCCAGTGCTTGTCTCTGCAGGATGCTTGGAGTGACCAGAACGGGCAGATCCACCTGGATCCCCAGCAGGACTACCAGCTGCTGCAGGTGCAGAGGACTCCAGAAGGCCTGGTCCTGCTTTTCAAGAGGCCCTTTGGCACCTGCGACCCCAAGGATTACCTCATTGAGGTAGGGGGGGCCTCGAGCACCCAGGAGATCGTGGGCTGCGTGAGCCATGCTACCTGCACCAATGTCACGGTACCTTTCCTGTCCTGATAAGTCTGGGGCCTGGGCCTGGCCAGCTACGACAGAGAAAGCCTAGGAGGGTGGCCCAGAGGCAGTGTCGGGGCTGGGGCGCTCAGGACAGTCCAGCTCTGCTATCAGCTCCTGAGCCCTCAAAAAAGCAGCTCTTCGCCAACACGCAGCTGGTGGGGTTTCTGGATGCGGGGCTTGCACTGGAGCCTCTCCATTGCCTTAGACCTTGCTCCTGGGTGTCCCTCTCCTCCTGGTCCCTTCAACGTCAGGTGGGATTCAGAACCCAGGAGACCTGGCTTTCCAACCCGGCTCTGTCGCCAGCTTGCTGTGAGGCTCGGGGCAGTTCCCTGCCTCCTCTGGACCTCACTTTGCCCATCTGTAAAGTGGGGATGGCAGCTAGATGATCTGTGAGCCCTGACCAACTCTGTCTGGGAGCTCATGGCCACAAAACCTTGAAAAAGCCCTGGGCTCTTTATGCTGCTTTAAGAATCCCCCCCACCTGTTAGGAAAAGCAACGCACCTTGCCCTTGAAGATGAAACCCTTTTAACTCTAGTTCACCTTGACTCCTTTTGCCTTGTGTAAGTAATGCTTTGACTTGGCAGTGGCAGGGGCTAGCAGTTAGGGACAGGTCTTAATCCATGCAGGGGGGCTGAGTGACCACCTGGGAGGCCAGTGCCATCGAAAGATGTATTGCATTTCCCAGGAGAAGGGGCACTTGTACCATGCAGGGCCACCTGGGGAGCCCTGAGTTTGGTCAGGAGGCAGACACAGGGGCCAGGGCAGAGCCCAGCCCTGAGGCTTTCTTGGGGGTTCCATGGGAAAGGCCAGGCAGGGCAGGGAAGCAGCTTCATTTAGACAATTCTGGTGGGCTCTGGGTGGCTGGGGTCCTCTCTAGTTGCCTGGTTCCTGGCCCTAGGGTGATTTAGGGCTGGGGCAATATTGGCCTGGGGTGTGAGAGTCAGGTGGAGGGGGTGGCTAGGGATCCGGGCTTGGGTTGCGCGGGAGGGTTGGGAATGTGATTCTCACACACTCGTGGATGTTGGAGGCAGGGCAGGTGCAAACAGCTCTGGCCATCACTTTGACCCTGCAACTCATTAATAGATGCCAAATAGACAAATATTGAATCTAAGAAAACAGAATCCCTGGCTGTTTGCCAGGTGAGGAAACAGAAGCCCAGAGAGGGTTGGAGTGGAGTGGACGTTCCCAGGGCCCAGAGCTGGCGCCGGAAGAGGTTCTTCCAGGAGGTTGTTGCTTCCCAGTGTACGAGGCAAGGGTGAGCAGAGAACCTTCCAGAAGAACCTCACAGGGAAGGCCAATGCCTGTGTGTGCTCAGCCCAGAGGCTCCAGATCAGGCATATGGGCCCCTGCCTGCAGCTCTGGGCGTCCTCTGCACTGGGCAGCTCACTGGCTTTCCACAAAGTCAAAAAGCAAATTAGCCACCCCCATAGGTCTGAACCCACAGTGCCCAGAGAGCTACGAAAAGCACTTTCCACACCCGATCCCCGGGTCCACTCACGATAGCGTGTGATGGAGCCAGCCCCAGCGTCCTGCCTCCTGAGTCTGCCCATGACCTTCAGCACTGCTTGGACCCACGGAGCCTTCTCTGGCTGCTTGGTCCCCTCCTGCCGGGCTGGTGGTGACTATGTAACATAGCGCGGCTCCACAGCTCAGTGTGGCCGTCAGCAAGCCCCAGGATATTTCCTTCCTTTTATAGAGGGCACTGACTCCTCAGGCCGGGCTGCTGATCTGACCAATGACCCCCACACCCAGTCCCCAGTGACCTTGGGGTTGGTGGAGGGAACCGATGTCCCTGCCACACTGGTTCACAGCGGGCCCAGTAGTCACTGGTTGAACGTAGAATGTGTTTAGAAAGACAAAAGTATTTGATGGCCCGTGCAAATAGGGGATCCTGGGGCTCCGTCAGCCGGGGATTTAGTCCCAGCTGGGACCATGCCAGCCTCAAGGGTCCCTTATTCACAGAGACGAGAGAGAAGTATGCCACTTGGCAGCTGTGGGTGGACAGGGACATGGCATCTCCTCAGGAGCCCAATTCTGGGGGCTCTGAGTGGGCAACCCACTGAGCCTCGTCTTGGCTGCAGGACGGCACCGTCCACTTGGTATACGGGATCCTGGAGAAACCATTCCAGTCGCTGGAGGCCATCAACGCCTCAGGCCTGCGGATGGGGCTGCAGAGGGTGCAGCTCCTGAAGCCCGACATCCCGAACCCGAAATTGCCCTCAGACACGTACACCATGGAGATCCACGCCCCCAACATCCGCATCCCCAGCCATGAGACCACGTACTGGTGCCATGTCAAAGAGCTCCCCGAGGGCTTCTCCCGGCACCACATCGTCATGGTACGTGCGGGTCCAGGGCCCAGGTCCTCACCTAGCTCTGCCTCCCCGACACACACCCCCGCCTCGCCTCCCCACCCCTGCCTGGGTTGTCCCTCGCCCTGGAGAGCTGTCCAAGGTCCTGGTTGGACCAGGGGCCTCATCACCAGAAGGTTTCAGGCACCTGCCTGACACCCTGCAGGAGCCATCAGTGGCCTCTCTTCCCTGTCACCCTGCTCACTCCCCACCCTGAAAGGGCCTCTGAGCTCCCACGTCCTGCCTGGACCAAAGCCACCGAGGTCTTGGCTTCTGCGTCTTTCCTTGGGACTGCAGCTGCTGTCTGTCTGTCAGGCCACCTCCCCCTTCACGACAAAGCAGCTCCGGTCAGAAGTCACTTGCTCTAGAACACCCTCCTTCCCCGAGGAAGGCAGAATAGCAAACGCAATAGCTGTGAAGCGTCCACTATGCCCCTGGCCCTAGGGGAGGGGCAAGGTGAGCCCTCCTTCATCACAATAGCCCCCAGTTTGCAGCAGAGGAAGCAAAGCCCAGAGAGGTTATGTGAGCGTCCAGAGACACAGCAGGAAGGGGCATGGCTTTGAAAGTGTGCTCAGAGAGGTTTTGTGAGTGCCCAGAGTCACACAGCAGGAAAGGGGATGGCCTTGAAGGTGTGCTCAGGGCCCAGGCTCTAACCTCGGGGCTGCCCTGCCTCCCGCTGGGGCTGCAGGAGCTGGCCGGCCGTGGCCCCATATGAATGAGGACAGCTGTGTCTTGTTCCTGCCTTGGCAGGAAATGGCCTGTATGAACCTCATTTCCTTAACCTTGGAGGACTCTACAGGCTTTTCTGTCTGGTTCTGGGCTGGTGGCTCCACCCTCACGGCCCTGAGCCCCAGAAGTGCCCCCTGGAATTGCCCCGATCTCCCTCCCATTTTATAGATGGGCAGATGGAGGCCTGTGGAGGGACGCTGCTGGGGAGGGGAGGGCAGGGGGCCAGTCCCCAGGCTCAGGGGGCTGCCTCCTCGCAGTACGAGCCCATTGTCACCAAGGGCAACGAGGCACTCGTGCACCACATGGAGGTCTTCCAGTGCCCCCCGGAGATGGACAGCGTTCCCTACTTCAGCGGGCCCTGTGACTCCAAGACAAAACCCAACCACCTCAACTACTGCCGCCGCGTGCTTGCTGCCTGGGCCCTGGGCGCCAAGGTGCGTGCCCTGAGACCCCAGTGTGGCATCTCCTGCCTGGGCCTCTGGCGTCCCCCCAGCCCTGTTTACCCAGCTTCACTGTCTTGGAGGCTCCAAGAAGGAGCTCCTAAGGGGAACCACCAGGCCACCAGAAGGGCCAGCCCTGAGGTGGCCTCCTCGCCTCTAGTGATGCCTGAAATTCCACCTGCTTCCAGCCTTTGTTATTTTCCATAGAAACGAGAGTGCTCCAGGAGTGCATGCCCTCAGTGGGTCCTGGAGTCAGGGTTTTGTGCACAGAGTGGTCCCAGGGCTGGCTGGTGGTGGGGCCAGTGTTGAGGCCTCCACAGGCTGACACTGGGGATCTCGCCAGCTCTCCCACCCATCTAGAGAAGGGGTTTCAGGGAAGGGCTCAGCCCCAGGCACCAGCTCCTCTCCCCGACTCCCTGACCCGAGTCTCATAGGCTGTCCCTGGGGAGCGTAAATAGCTGCCTGTAGTAGGAAGCGTTGCTCTAATCCTGCTGCACCCACTCCACCATGCCTGCAGCTCAGGCCCCAACAGCTGGCTGGGTTTGCCCCTGTCCCTACCTGGGACCCTCTCAGGACACACCCATCTATCTGACACCCTGCCCCACACAGGCATTTTACTACCCAGAGGAAGCCGGCCTTGCCTTCGGGGGCCCTGGGTCCTCCAGATATCTCCGCCTGGAAGTTCACTACCACAACCCGCTGGTGAGAGAAGGTAGGGGGCTCTGCCGCCATCCTCCCCTCAGAAGCCCTAGGGCTCAGCTGTGTTGAGCCAGGGAGGAAATCCCCCACTTTGTGTGCCCTGCATGGCGCTCGGCTGTCCGGCTCTTCATGGCACGTAGCCCTCGCGTCGGCCTCGTCTGCTCCCCATTGTCCATGGCTGTAATGGGCTCCCAGGGACAGGACCTTGTGGGGCTCACTCCTCCCGGCGTCACCGGGGCCCAGCAGTGGCCCCACACCTCCCTCCTCGTCCCTATAATACTGGCTGCCATCAGCGCAGCACTGTTCGTCTCAGGGACAGCCCACCTGGGAAAGGACAAGGGGAATTTTCATAAGGGAAGCTGCCAGATGCCAAGCTCCAGATAGAGGCAGTGGTGTGTGCATAAACAGGGAGGGGGTAAAACAGGACATATCTGGAGACACAGGACGTCCAGCCTGGCCGCAGAGCAGCAGCTGCTGGGTCACCCAAACCTGAGGGCGGAGCGAGCAGTGTCGGCCTTTAGCATGGCAAGGCCAGGCGACGCTGTCTTAGAAACTGAAAATACTTCCCTATGTTGCACCAGCATCTTCCACCATATATAGACATACGCGCACACACATGCACACACACACACACGCATGCACGCACACACACATGCATGCAAACGTGGACACATACGCACATGCGCACACATACACGCACACGCACACACACATATACACACACATACACACGCTCTCTCTCTGAATGGCACTTCTCATTTCCATTTGTGCAAAGTGCAGAAGCCGCCTAAGAGACGAGTGCTAGGCTGTGACTCCCACCTCGGGGATGCCGGGGGGCGGGTGGTGGTGACCTCACCTCTGCCTGTTCTCCCACCTCCCACAGCTGCTATGAAGCTGGGAAAGGCTCACACACAGAACTCGCTGTGTGTTGGCATGGGGCTGTGCCCAGCCGACAGTTGTCTGTGGTTTTTCCCGGCTGCATAAGTAATACCTTCTACCGCTGTCGGCGTTCTCTCCACACGCGCAGGGAAGGGTATAAGTCAGCTTGGGCCTTAGCGTGATACAGGATTTATTGCTCATTTAAGCCCTGAAAGCAAATGGATTTTTGAAAACTCCCTGAGCGTCAGGGAGGTCTGTCTGTTCACGATTATCTGGTTGTATTTATGGATCCTTTGCCAAATATAAGGACACTCCGTCACTTCACCAATCTTGAGACGGGCTGCTTTTCTATAAATATCAAAATCCCACAATTATTTCATGATTTAATCCCCATCTGAAGTTTAACCAATTGCAACACCCTTTTTATTATTATCCTCTGATGCAATCAGCCCGGAGATACAGGAGCCGTTTGAGTTTGGATGGTGCAGGGGTGTCCAGGGAAGAAGGCAGAGGCAAGAGGAGTTGTTTTGGCCTCACCTTAAGGAAGCAGGCCAGGAGGTGGCTGCGCCCCCTGACGATGCCCTTAGCCCAGTCCACCACCCTGGTTTGAATCCTAGCTTGGCCGCTTCCCCGCCCTGTGATCCCGAGCGGAGTCTTCGGTTCAGGTTTCATCCTTGGTTCCTTCATCTGTAAAATGGGGCTGATGATCCTTACTGTGCAAAATTCTTACGAAGGGGATAGGTTATGTCTAGACAATTTCTGGCACCCAGGGGAGATGTTAGTATCTGCACCACCCTCTTATGTGTTTGATCAGAAAGCGCAATGCATGTACACGGGTGGAGAGCAAAAAAGCATGAAGAAGATGAAATCATTCCCTATTTCCCAGCTCCTGGTTTTGAAGCGAGCACTGGTCACCGGCTGCGTGTCTGTCTTGACTGCTTTTCTGGCCCATTAATTTTTTTCTTGTGACCAGAACTTTATATCTGTTTTTTTTTTCCCACTTCGTCTTCATCAGAAGCCTTGTCCCTGTGAATTAAAACCCCTTGTTAATTTCACAATCCTTGCCGCCTGACATCCCTTTCCTATACATAACCCAGGGGGCAGAGCCTTCTGCTGCAGAGCCCCTCCTGACCATCCCGCCATGTCCACCATACATCTAGGGGCATGGGACTATGGCCAGACCTTCAGATTCCCCCCATCCCCGACCATGAGCTCAGCTTGTACTCAGAACCTGGCTGCTGATTCACCAGGCATGGAGTTTCAGGAACGGCAGGGCTCTCTGGAGGACGCCTGGTTTCGAGGATGTTCCAGTGGGTGCCAGCATCCCTGAACCTCTGTTTTCTTTTTTTGTTCTGAGACAAAGTCTCATTCTGTCACCCAGGCTGGAGTGTAGTGGTGTGGTCTCAGCTTACTACAACCTCCGCCTCCCAGGTTCAAGCAACTCTCCTGCCCCAGCCTCCCGAGTAGCTGGGATTATGGGTTTGTGCTACCATGCCCAGCTAATTTATGTATTTTTAGTAGAGACAGGGTTTTGTCTTGTTGGCCCGGCTGGTCTCGAACTCCCGACCTCAGGTGATCTGCCTGCCTCAGCCTCCCAAAGTGCTGGGATTACAGGTGTGAGCCACCGTGCCCAGCCTCCTGGACCTCTGACCGTCAGTTTTATGTGACTGCTGGGAGGCTTGCCCAGGGCACTTCAGGGACTCTCCAGTTAGCAAACTGCAAAAAGCAGCAGCAGGTGTAGGCAAACCACAATCAGGAGATACACAGTCTCCGTGATAGAAAGAAACACCACATTTCCCTCTGGAAGAGGCCCTTGACTGTGGGCTGAGGCCCAGACAGGGACAGCAAGTCATCTGAGAGCACACAGCACACTGTTGACCAAGGAGGACCTGGGGCCATGCATGGTCGGGGGCTGGACCTGCAATGCTGGCCCTCCTCCTGGGGCCACATTCTCGCTCAGATTGTTCCTGAGACGTCAGCTGGGTAGGTGGATTCTTGGGTCTGCAGGACAGAAATCAAAGTGGTAAAAGTGGGGGCTGCAGGGAGGATGTGCTCCTTGAAAGCTTCTTGTTAACCTCAACACAGAGATACACTCACACTTGCCCAGCTTTGATGCGGGGCCAGGGCTCTTCTGCGCCATCAGCAGATGGGAGTTCCATGCCCTCTTCTTCCCCCAGACCACACCCGGCAGGTGGTCACTGTCCTGCAGGCTGATTTCCAGCTAAGGCTCCTTTGAACGTGGAATAAGAACATCAAAGCACTTAGGAAACAATCTGAGCACAGAACGCAAGTTGTTCAGGAGTTTCCCAGTGTATCAGTAGTGTCTCACCCGCACCTGATTCCATGGCCAGCTTTAAGTGACTCCCCTTGATCACATCTCTCCATAGCTTTCAACTAGTTTTCAGAGAAACAACAGCGCTTTCTTCCCAGGGAGTGTAGCCTGTTTGTGGTAATTGATATCGCTTGCTGCCTGGCACCCACAGGTGTGGGAACAAAGACAGCCGGCTCTTGGTCTGCCTAGCAGGTGGGAGCGGACCTGGGGTGACTGGCCCTGCCTCCTGGCTGAGGGCGGGTGGGGTCATAGGGGTAATCTGTCAGCAGTGGGAGGTGAGGGGGCCTCCACTCCCCGCTCACCTCCATCCGTCCCACCTTCTCCCAGGACTGCACGACTCCTCAGGCATCCGCCTGTACTACACCCCCACGCTGCGGCGCTTTGATGCCGGGATCATGGAGCTGGGGCTGGTGTACACGCCAGTGATGGCCATTCCACCGCAGGAGACTGACTTCGTCCTCACTGGCTACTGCACGGACAATTGCACCCAGCTGGTGAGTGGGACTGGGCCCGGCATGGCACTCTCCCTCCTCCCTCGTCCCCCAGCGGAGGCCTGGCAGGTGGTGGCCCAAGAAGGCTGGCAGGCACAGCTTCGGTTCCCCTGACCCTGAATCCCCCTGTGGTCCTCCCTCTCTTCTGTATGCAGGGGAGCCTTCCTGCTGAGAGGCCACGTGTGTGTGTGCACCTCCCTCTCCAGCAATAACCACGGCTCCCACTAGTCCACACCCACGTGCCAGGCTTCCACGCGCTGCATTTTAAAATATGCCTTCATTATGTAAGCCATACACACATGCACTTGCCACTCAAAGGCGCAGGCGCTGCAGCTAAGGAGAACGCTCTCCTCACCTGCTGCCGCCTCCCGCCAAGATACCCACTTGTCGGCTCTTTGTGTCCTTCCAGACCTTTCTCCTGTGTATTTCAGGAAGCCCTTGCAGGTGCTGGAAACGTTTTGTGGTTTTTTTGGAGTCGTATTGAATAGTTTACAAATTTTTCAACAAATGGAGTCATTCGTCCTGTGATTTGCCTTTTCATTGCTGCATAGTATTCCACAGGATGGGTTTTCACCATGTACCTGACCAGGGCAGGACTAGGTGAGGCAGTGAGGCGCCGGCTACAGCATCTCAGGGAGCGCCCATCCTCAGGGCTGTGCACGCAGGGCGGAGGCACAGGTTGGCGCTCAGGCTGTGGCGCCGATAGCAGGGCCGTGGCCTCTGGCGAGATCAGGCAGTGGCTGCTAAAATCTCCTCCTGTGCTCGCCCTATCTTGGTCGGAGCCTGTGCTGAACTGTCTGCCTGTCAGTCAGTGTCTAGGCTGTTGTCGACTTTTCACCAATAGAAAGAAGCTTCCCGAAAATCCTTGTCCATGCAGGAAACCATTTTCTCATGTAGATTTCTAGATGTGAAACTGCTGCTCACAGACGTGAGCGTTCCTTTGACCAAATCTTGCCAAATGCCCCTCAGAAAGCCCATCTGCTGCCTCTTCCCACACACAGGATAAGAGGGTCCCCGGTTTTACTGACTGGAGAAGTGCCAGACTTACCGACCCCCTGGATCAATAATAATTGTCAAGCTTTTCTCGGTCATTTGGGAGGAAGACATGTCTGTGCTGTTTAACTTGAATTTTCTGTTTGTGGACTGGAGGGGCTTCTCACCTGCCTCTTGGCCATTTGCTCCTCCTTCGTGTTCATTCCTATGCTCCGTTTTTCCAGCGGGTGGTTTGTTTTTCTTATTACTGGTTTCTAGGAGTTCTTATATGATGGATGCTATTTCCTAGTTTGTGTGTATGTTATAAATATTTCTTCCTGTGTGGTAGCTTTACTTCCCATAATGACCTGGAAGGTAAGTGTTGACGTGCCCATTTCACAGATGAGGAGGCTGAGGCTTGCTGGGATCACACTGCCAGCAGTTGCGCAGAGAGGAGATTCAGATGCCAGCCTGTCTGACTTTGAAAACTGTGCCCATGGCAGCAGATTGCGTCGTAATGAGGTTTATAGTGGATTTTCCTTCCCAGTAAATGAGTCAATTAGGATTTTTTCTTCATGTGGGAAAGCCCCCAGACCATCCCAGTCTTCCAAGCAAAGGTTCCTCAAGGCTGAAGGGAGATGGAGCTCTCAGATGGCACGGGACCCATGGTCTTCCGCAGGAAATCAGTTCTCTTTGTCCGAGACTGAGGCGAGAGCTCTTAAACCACGCTCTGCAGTGGACACTCTCTCCCACTTCCCTAAAGCCCCCACTGGTGAAGCATGGGCCCATGTAAAAGGCTCCGTGGCCAGGGCTCACGGGGAAGAGTGGCCTCAGGCCGGCAGGACCCACACTGCCCCTTGCAAAGGCCTTTGACCCCACTGACTGCTGACCATGAGGACGCCTCTGTCTGGCCCCGGGAATGCAGACCCGCCTCCCCTTCCCAGAGTCATGACAGAATGAGAGTGTTCAGTCTTGTCTCTCCTTTAGTAGATAACAGAGGGGCACAAATTCTGCAGCCAAAATCTGGCGTAGTCTAGATATCCCAGTGAGATAGACAGGCCAAGAAGAGAGTGCTGCTTTGGACCAGAGTACGAAGAAGAGCATAGTCCTCCCTCCACCTGGCCGTGCCTGGCATCTCTGGGCCAGGTCAGCCTCTGAGCACCGAAGGGTCACTGGGACCCTTTGGGCTTCCAGGCCTGGCACACCATGGCCCCTCAAGCCATCATCGCAAGGGACACAAAGCTATCAGTGACGGCAAGGTCAGGGCGGCTGCTGCTTGGGAGGGAGAGGGAAAGAGCGAAAGTGACGGCAGATGAGTTGTAAGAAGCTCGGCCATCCTTGACCTTCAGGGACGGGGCTGATGGGACCTTGAGCTCTGGGACCTGCCGAAGGCATGAACAGGCTGGGCAGAGCCTGGCAGTGGGTGGGCAAGGAGATGACTCACTCACAAAGAAAATGCTCGATTTCAGGAAACACTTTCTGTTTGTTTGTTTGTTTCTGAGACAGAGTTTTGCTGGTATTGCCCAGGCTGGAGTGCAGTGGTGCGATCTCAGCTCACTGCAATCTCTGCCTCCCAGGTTCAAGGGATTCTCCAGTCTCAGCCTCCTGAGTAGCTGAGATTACAGGCACTGCCATCACACCTGGCTAATTTTTGTATTTTTAGTAGAGAAGGAGTTTCACCATGTTGGCCAGGCTGGTCTCAAACTCCTGACCTCAAGTGATCCGCCTGCCTCGGCCTCCCAAAGTGCTGGGATTACAGGCATGAGCCATCGTGGCTGGCCATGGAAATGCATTTTCTATCTAAAAAAAGTTAGCATTAGGTTAGAGAAAACTGCTCTCTGGAAGATTCTCTCATGCCCCAGTGATGGCTGGCGAGAGCCCTCTTGGTGTGAGGGCTGCCGTCTTTTCTGTGAGGCTGGCCTGCAGCCTCGGAGCGCCCAGCTGCAGTGCCCTGTGGTCACATCTGTCTTGTTCCTGGATGACCACCTTTCAGTTGCAGCTGTAGCTCCCAGCTGTAGCAGGGGCGACGCTGAGCACAGGGAGAACGTAGCCTTGGCTGCCTTGATGCTGAAAGCAGGCCACACCGCAGGGCAGCTGAAAGGCCTGCCCGGCCCGGCATGCAGGGCACTGCCAAGTATGGCCTTCCACCTCTTGTTGTCCCCTGGACGGCAAAGCCTTGAGCACAGAGGCCACGCGCTGCTCAGCTTGGTGGCTTTGCCACTCCCTGTCCATGGGGGACTCACCTTAAAGGTCTGTTGACTGAGTGAAGCTGGACCCATTAGGCTTCAGGGGCTCAGGAGAGGACCAACGACTCAGAAAGAAAGTCTCTCCCGAGCAGGACTGGGGGCTGTTTCCTCGGGAGCTGGGGGCTGTCGCCGCCACCTCACTCGTGGCAGGTCATTCCCCGTGAGGTTTCTGATGGTGGCTCTGGCCTGGCTGGGAGAAGGACCTGGAAAATTCAAGTGTTTCAGGGAAGCAAACTGCCCAGGGGCCGCTCCCTGCCGAGTCCGGCCATGGCCAGGAGGGTCCCCTCGGGGGTTGGGCCCTGACACTGCAGCCCCCCTCCCCACTCCACAGGCACTGCCCCGCTCCGGAATCCACATTTTCGCCTCTCAGCTCCACACACACCTGGCCGGGAGGAAGGTGGTCACGGTGCTGGTCCGGGACGGCCAAGAGTGGGAGATCGTGAACCGGGACAATCACTACAGCCCTCACTTCCAGGTAGGGACTTGCGCCCCACTCCCGCCCCACCCTCAGCCCTGACCCCAGGCCACCTGCTGGGCCTACTGTCACTGACGCCATAGGGACAGCCTCCCCATGCGGCCTGTGCTCCCCGCTTGGGTGTCTGGTTGTAGGGAGGGCCTCTGGGATGGGTGTCTGGCACACAGCAGATGGTGGTGGGATTTGGGAGACCCGGGCAGCCCTCTGGTCACATTGGTCTCAGTCTTAGATAACCACCTTCTAGTTTGAATCTGAAGCCTTCCCTGGCCAGAAGCCATACTTATCCAGCCCCGGTTTCCACTGTAGAGGCTGGGGCGAAACGGACACCCCCAGAGGTCAGGAAGGCCTGAGGGAGGATGCACTGGGGGGGCGGGTCCAGTCTGCAGCTCTCTGAGTTCTCCTCTCCCCCCACTGCTCGGCTCTGCCTGCCCCAGGAGATCCGAATGCTGAAGAAGATCGTGTCAGTCCATCGGGTGAGTGTCCAGCAGGAAGGATGTTCCCGTCACTGACACCTAGCTGGGGTGACTGGGAGGGCTGGGGTTGCCTCAAGGAGGAGAGGGACAGAGAAAGTGCAGAGGGGAGGGGAGAGACGCCCAGGACAGGGTGAGGGTTCCTGTGGGCGGCTCAGGGTTGGGCTGCCTCATGGGGAGACTCATGCAGGAGTTCAAAGAGGAACATGGGAAGGGAGGGACCAGACAGGACACTCCCAGGGGATGCGTGTCCTCAGCCCAATTGGCCCAACCACAAACCCGAGAGTGTCTGGGACGAGATGAGGGTGCTGAGGCTGGCAGTGGAGCCCTGATCCCACAGAAGGGAAAGCCCAGGCCTCGGTGGGGACTTGCCCAAGTCCCCTGAGACGTGCCATGCCCCACCAGCCTGCACACCCATTGGCCTGGGCCCTGTGTGACCCACTGGGCCACAGGAGCTGATGGTGTATAACTTCCTGGGGACACACAGCCTGTGACCCTCACATGTGAACCTGCTGGGCTTCTCATAGTGGACAACAGCAACCGTACCCCAGAGGTGCCCTGGCACGCACAGTGGCGTGGTCCCATGGGGGCAGGGCCTCGAGCACCTGCCAACGCCAGGCAGCAGGTGCTAACGGTCATGTTGGCTTCTCCCCAGGGAGATGTGCTTATCACATCCTGCACATACAACACGGAAGACCGGGAGCAGGCCACTGTGGTGAGTCGCCCTCACTTCCTTCTGCACCTGCCCAGGGAGTGTGTTCAGCCTGGGCCATCTGAGGAAGAACAGGTCCTGACTCCTCACCTAGGGCCGGGCTGCCCCCTCATCCCCTCAATAAGCCAGTCATCCTGGGTGCCCACTCCCTGAACCCACAGTGGCAGCATCACTGGGAGCCTGGGGTAGAGTAGCCTCCTGGGTGCCGCCCCAGGCCCACTGAGTCAGAGACATGGGCAGTGGCACCGAGCCACCGTGTTTTAACAAGCTCCCAGCTGATGTTGACCCCTGCTCATGATTAAGAACCACTCATACCAGAAGCATTTCTCAGCACCGGGGCTGGTGTGGGGAGAAGCTGTAGGACGAGAGGTTGACCTTTGCCCCGTGGAGCTCAAGGTGCACCAGGGAGACAGGCCTGGACCACCTGCTGCTAAGGACAAGCCAAGTTACAAAAACACTTTAAAAACCAGGTTGTGGAGCCACAGGTGCAGGGGCCTGGGAGGGCCTCGTCAGAGACGTGTCCGTCCCATGGAGCCCAGGGGAGAGGGGAGGAGGTAGAGGAAGGCTCCGTGCAGGGGTAGCGTGCAGGAAGCCCCAGAGGACAGAGAACATTCTCAGGATGGAAAGGAGGGAAAGGGAGGGTGGAGGCATGGGTAGGCATCAGGAGGGGTGAGCGTCTCTGAGGATGCATTTTGGCTGGACTGCAGTTAGTCCTGGGAGAATCTGCACTGGGGAGATCTGCTTCCAAGGCTGGGTATCCAGGCAGCACCAGGACACGGGCAGCCGCGGGATGCATCACCCCACAGGCTGCTTCTGGGAGTGAAAGGGGATGCTGGTCACAATTACCTGGGTCCCAGGCACAAGCCAGGACCTCCCTGCCACTGGATCCGTGCCAGCTATCTCCGTAACCATGGTGGTCTCCAGTAATTATCCTGCGAATTGTGTGGCTCAGAGAGGAGCAGACCTGGTTACACCTACCCTGACCCCTCAGCGCCAGGAACTCCGTGGATGTCGCAGCCCTGTTCTTTGTGTTTTAATCCAGTGTGGATTCACCTGATGCTTACTGAACCCCGACTGCCAGTCTCATTTATGTTTTTTTTTTTTTTTTTTTTTTTTTGAGACAGAGTCTCGCTCTGTCTCCCAGGCTGGAGTGCAGTGGTGTGATCTCAGCTGCTGCAACCTCCGACTCCTGAATTCAAGCAATTCTCCTGCCTTAGCCTCCTAAGTAGCTGGGACTACAGGCACCCACCACCACGTGTGGCTAATTTTTGTATTTTTAGTAGAGACGGGGTTTCACCATATTGGCCAGAATGGTCTCGAACTCCTGACCTTGTGATCTACCCGCCTCGGACTCCCAAAGTGCTGGGATTACAGGCATGAGCCACTGCACCCAGCCTCATTTATGTTTCTTTTTAAACAGCCGTACTGAGATGTAATTCACAGACTGTAGCATTGGCTCATTTAAAGCATGCAATTCTATGATTTTTTGTATGTTCACAGATACAGGCAGCCCATCCCCATGGTCAATTTTAGAACGTTTTCATCACCCTCAAAGGAAACTCCATATCCATTAAGCAGTTGGTCCTCATTCCCCTCCCGCCTCAGCCTGGCAACTGATCTATTTTCTGTCTCTGTGGATCCTCCTGTGTTCTGGACACTTCACGTGAATAGAATCACACAATACGTGGCCGTTCGTGTCTGGCTTTTTCCATAGCATGATGACTTGGCGGTTTCTCCACATTGTAGCGGGGCTCAGTGCCTCATTCCTTTTCGTGGATGAGTGACAGCCCGTTGTACGGATGGACCACGCTTTGTGTATCCATTCATTCACTGATGGACATCTGAATTGTCTCTACCTCTCATTTAGTTTTCACACCAGTCTCCAAGGTAGGAGTGTTTGTATTTTCTTTTTCTTTCTTTCTGAGTCTCACTCTGTTGCCCAGGCGGGAGTGCAGTGACACGATCTCAGCTCACTGCAATCTCTGCCTCCCAGGTTCAAGCGATTCTCCTACCTCAGCCTCCCGAGTAGCTGGGATTATAGGCACGTGCCACCACACTCAGCTAATTTTTGTATATATGTATTTTTTGAGATGGAGTCTTGCTCTGTCGCCCAGGCTGGAGTGCAGTGGCACAATCTCAGCTCACTGCAACCCTCCTGAGTTCAAGCGATTCTCCTGCCTCTGCCTCCTGAGTAGCTGGAATTACCAGCATGCGACACCACACCCAGCTAATTTTTGTATTTTTAATAGAGATGGGGTTTCACCATGTTGACAAGGCTGGTCTCAAACTCCTGACCTCAAGTGATCCACCTGCCTCAGTTTCCCAAAGTCGTGGGATTATAGGCATGAGCCATGGCACCCAGCCAGTTTAGATTTTCACAGGTGAGACAAGAAGGCTCAGAGAGGGCAGGCATTTGACCAAGGTCACACAGCTAATGGATGACTGAACTGGGATTTGACCCAGGGCCATGTGCCTCACAGCTCTTGCCACATACTTCCTGTCTCCCTTGGATTTCAGGTGACAAGTGCCCTGGGTCCCTGATCACAAACTCAGGGTGAGGGGCAGGAGAGCTTTGCCAGTCCTTTATTCTCTCCAGAGGAGGTGCTCAGCAGATCACAGCAGCGGCTGATGTTGGCTGCTTGCCACAGCCCAGCACTGCTCTAATAACTCATCCTAACCACAGCCAGCCTTGCTGGGACCTCAGCATGTCCCACCAGGAGACACAGTGAGGTCCAGCCACCAAGGCCACACAGTGAACTGGAGGCAGGGCTGGTATGGGCGGAGGTGCCAACCCTGACCATGCTGCCTCTCTGCTGAGCACCTGTGTGGTGACTGAGCTTGCAGAAGGCAGGCTCTGCAGGTGGAGCCCCCAGGTGGGACTGCAGCACCAGCCCCATTCTGCAGGCAGATCCTCAGGGCCAGGGATGGGAGGCCTCCAGCAAGGAGACTGCATGTTCCCTGCCCAACCTGGCTTTGCAGCAGCAGAACTGATGCCACGTCCCAGGGCGTCCTCGGCTGCCAGGCCTGGTGAGCACCACTGATGTCTCGGACACCCGTTCTTCAGGTCGAGGCCCTCGGGGCCGTGTCCCAGTGGGTGGGCAGTTCTCTGGCTTCCCTGGCCCGTGCCCTCCTCTCACCAGTGGCTACATCACAGCAGCAGGCGGGATCAAAGGGGAGGGCAGCTCCCCAGGCGGATCTGAGCTTCTCACACTCTGACAACCCCTCGCCTGCTGATCCAAGAGACAGCGGCCTTTGAAATTCCATTTCCTTCCCCAGGTGAGAGAGGAGAACAGATCCTGCACAGGGTCGGACTCAGTTCCCTTTTGATGTCTGCAGCGGGGAGGGGCGGGAACTCACACAGGAGGGATATGGCCCCGATCTGATGAGGGCAGGGTGGATGATAAAAGCCGGGAAAGGAGGAATCCGGCCCAGAGAACCACGCATGCAGAAACCCTCCCTGCCAACAGGTGCCAGGTTTGGTCTCTGGACAGAACTGCCGGGTGCTCTTTGCCTACACAGGAGGAGGGGGCGGCAGCTGGTGTAAGCCCCACGCTGAGCTTTTCCCAGTCCTGTTGTTCTGCCATAGAGTAGCGATGGCCTTTCTTCCCCACCGGCCACATGACATCTCCAGGCCCACAGCAGCTTCACAAAGAGCAGGGAGCCTGGAGGACACCAGGGCGTCCTGTCCCAGCCCCTGCCCTGCTGGGGTCTGAGCTGCTGTCAGGGGAGCTTTGCTGTATCCAGCCCCGGCTCCTCCAAGCTGCCAGCATTCTTCTTCCTCCTCTGGCTGAGGCTCCACAGTCACCAGCAACCCAGCCAGGGGCTTAAAGCCAGCAGTGGGGACTGAGGGGTGCCTGCCCTGCCCCCCCATGCTATGGCAGGCTGTAGGGTTGCCCTGGGAAGCTGGAGGTTGTTGTCACAGCCTCTAGTCACAGTCCTGTCTTCTGGAGGCCTGGCTCCCCTCAGAGCCACATTCTAGACATGACTGGTGGATGGCATAGGGCTGCAGTGGAAAGGGCCTCCCTTGAAGTCCTTGGCTCCAGGCTCTTGCTGGAGGTCACAGGGACAGCTTCTAGCCAACAGCTGGGAGGCTGCGTCACTCAGGCTGTGCCGCTGATGCTGTGGCCACCACGGGGCATCCCCTTGCCCGCTCTGAGACTCAGTTTCTGTACCCATAAAACAGGCACAATGACACCCCATCTACTTGTGCCAGTTGGTTTTCCTTCAAGCACTGTGGGCACCTGATAGGAGTTTCCTGCTTAGCTCACTCGCTGCCTGTCTCTCCTGCCCTCGGTGGAAATTCCGTGAGGGCAGGGCCTCTGTTCCTCAGAGCCTGCCTGGCACGGTGCCCCGAACAGACAAAAGCACACAGTAAGCACGTGGGCGTGGCGAAAGCTGCTGGATGGCACATCTGCGTGGCACGGGCCGGGGCTGAAGGGTCTTCTCCACCTTGCAGGGGGGCTTTGGGATCATGGAGGAGATGTGTGTCAACTACGTGCACTACTACCCCCAGACGGAGCTGGAGCTGTGCAAGAGCGCAGTGGACGCCGGCTTCCTGCAGGAGTACTTCCACCTTATCAACAGGTGAGGGCTCCCCGCCACGCTCCCCAGCCCAGGGAACCCCGACCCAGACCTTCTGGGCCTGTTAGGCCGCTGGGCAGATCCAAGGAGCCCAGGTGGAGCTGGGAGCCTGTGGTGGCATCACTCGGCCCTCCCCTCCCTTGCTTCCTGCTGAGTCTGGATTTGACCTGAGAGCTTCCTCAGCCCAGCCCCGAGCAGCCGTTTCCCACCTGCCAAGGTGACCGGAGAGGTGAAGGCGTTGCCAGTGAAGGCAGCATCTGGGGCGGCCTGGCACAGGCGGCGGGGCTGGGGACGAGGCCGGGGACGAGGCGGCAGGACTGGGGAGGAAGCCTCGGGAGGGTCATCCCAGGGACAGGACCCCATCTGCAGGGAGGCGATGCCGGTGTCCCCTGGGCTCCCTGCCCCTCAGCTGCTCCCCAGCCTGGCTGTTTCTTGTCCCCACCAGGTTCAACGGCGGCAAGGAGGTGTGCACCTGCCCTCAGCCGTCGGTCCCTCAGCAGTTCGCCTCTGTTCCCTGGAACTCCTTCAGCCGCAAGGTGCTGCAGGCCCTGTACGGCTTCGCGCCCATCTCCATGCACTGCAACAAGTCCTGGGCCACCCGTTTCCAGGTGTGCCGCCACGGGCGCAGGCGGGGCACGCAGCCAGGGCAGGCCTCGTGGAGGGCCCCAGCGAGGGGTGACGGGACTGCGCACAGAACTGCTGGCAAAATCGCTCACGCAAGGCAGTTAGAGCAGGTGCCGGGCGGTGATAGACCCAGACAGACAGATGGTCAGCAGAGAGAGGGGAGAGAGAGAAGAGAGAGACACAGGGGAGAGAGAGAGAGAGAGAGAGAGAGAGACAGACAGAGAAGAGAGAGAGGAGAGAAAGAAGAGAGAGAGCCAATAGCAAGGCCGGGAAGGGCAGCCCCCTCTCCGGGGGACACCTCCACACCGGTGCCGAATGTCAGATGCCAGTGGTGTGAGCAGGTGCACGAACCTCTCCCTGCACCTAAAAATAAATTGCCAGGGGAGGGGAAGGTGAGAAACGAACCAGCCTGAAGCCGCGAGCTGGTTTTTCCCTCCTTCCCTGAGACGCACTGGTATTGGAAGGCATCTCACTTATCCCCAGCCCAGTGGGCTGTGGTCAGGAGCTCAGGCCTTTTGCAGAGTTAGTCACATCAGGTACTGCAGCCTGGAGATCCAGGAAGATCCTTCCTGGAAGCCTTGGGGAGCTGGATTAATTGCTAAGTCAAACATCCTCAGCACCAAGGGAAGGAAGGGCTAATACTGGCTGGCTGAGAATAGTGTGGGCTGGACGCTGAGGGGGAGAAATGGCTAAAATAATCAGAGCCTGCAACCAGGCGCTCTGGTTGCTACATTAGTCAATGATGACACGGTGGGGCCAGAGGTGGGGATGGGCCTGGGCGACTCCTGGCTTCCTGACTAGTGACTGGAAAGCCAGGGGAGGGGACATTGACTGAGGTGAGGACCCCCAAAAAGCAGCTTGGGGGAGAAGGGTGAGTTCGGTTTGGGACCAGCTGATTGTGAGGGCAAGGACCCCAAAGGTGTCGGGGAAGTGGCTGGGAGGTAGCACCCATCCTGCCCTCCAGCCTCAGTTTACCTCCTGCTGCCTTCCCTGCAGGGTGACTGGAACCTGCAGCCGCTGCCCAAGGTCATCTCCTCGCTGGGAGCGCCCACCCCACAGTGCCCCCCCAGACGGTGCCCAAGCCCTGCCAGCCCCACCATGATCAGCATTGTTGGGGACAGAGGCTGAGGGGGGACCTGCACCTCCCCTTCCTCCATGCTGTCCCTGTGGGCTCATGCCGGCTCTGTGATGACCCCCGTGGGACAGCCCTGCATGCCCAGGATAAAGGGGCCAGACCACGCCCTAAGACCACGGTCCAATCCAGCCTTCTTCCCCAGGGTCCCCTGCATGGCTGAGAGGGTGCGGGGGCCCTGCTGACCTGCCCTGGACCAAGTGTGCCAGGACCTCGTCGTCCACACCCACTGTCTCAGTGCAGGGACAGCCTGCACAGTGGTGAGGGTCCAGCCCTCCACCTGCCTTGTCCCGCCTCACAGGCCAGGCCCCTGGGACTCACCCCGGATGCTCCCGCCCCCACCCCGCTGCTCCCAGTGATGGTGATTTGTGTCAGTGCGTGGCGGGTGCTGCTTAGACATTTCCCTACTGAGTGGCTGCTGTTTCACAGTGGGCGGCTTCCCTGCGACGGAGGCAGGACCAGGCACTTAGCTAGTTAGAGACTCGTCGGGGAAATTGCCCCATTGCCGAGTAAATAGACATTTTCGCCCACCTAAAGGGAAGCCCTGACAACAACTATCACCGCCACCAAAAGACGAGGCGGCGAAGATCCAGCGGGGCTTCTGGGCGCTGGTTCCACGGGGGGTGGAATGGTTGGCACCAGCTTGCCCCTGTGGGTGCAGCCGGGGCCGGACAGACCGGGCTGGAGTCAGGGCTGCGCTTTGAGAGTGGTTCTGCCACTCCGTGGAGGTGTGCCTTGGGCTGGCCATGTCACATTCCTGACCCTCGCTTTTCTCATCTGTAAAACGGGCTAATGAGCCAATAAAGCTCACACTCGGGCTGGCACCCACTGGAGGTGGATAGGTTTGCACTCGGCGGCCGTCACTCCAGGAGAGAAGCTTGCCCGGAGCCTCCTCCCCATGCCAGGTGTCATACCAAGTGCTTCCCCCTGCGCGTCCTGAAGTCCCCTCAGCTGGCCTGGGTGGTTCTCCCCTTCCTGCCCTCTAAGCTGTGTCTCAGTTAGATGTGGCTCTGTTCAGCCAGTTCAGCAAAACGCTGCCCGGCCTCCAGGGGAGAAGGGGAGACGGATGGGCTCAGAGTCCTGTGGCATCAGCTACACAGCTGCTTCTCCTTCTGCGAGGCACTTCATCAAGAAGGGAACTCATGAGTCCAGGCGCTCTGCCCCATGTTGTATAAATCACAGCTTCTCGTGGCCCCTAAGTCACAGGGCGCTAGCACTGTGGAGTGCCCGGCCCCAGCCTGGAGAGCCACTCCGGCCCTCCGTCGTCTTTAGAGTCTTGGTGGCAGTGGACGCAGAGCAGGCCCAAGAAGCCCCCTTCCCTCTGATCATGCCCAGTTGCCGCCCAGAGAAGGGTCTTGCCCAAACGCCCTAGGGGCACCTGTGGCCTGCGGATCCCACAGGCAGGGAAACAGACTCCCAGATAAGTACCTCACCTGGGGCCCAAGGGCACCAGTGATTGGGAATCCCAGCCAGCTCTGGAACCTCCCACAGCGACAGCCCCACCCCCACCTCAGCCCCCCACTCTCTCTCTCCTTCTCAGGCTGGTTATCCTCTTCCTCTTGCAGAGACAGCAGCCACGTTGCCCCTGCCAGCCCGCTCCAGCAGCACCCACACCTCCCACACCCAGAGGAGTGTGACCCTGTGGTCGCTGAGAGCTGCCACTGTCACATGCTGAGGCTACGCACAGCCCTAGCAATCCCATGAGACACGTGGTTTCTGTTCCCATGGATGGAAGAGGACACTGAGGTGCCAAGTGAGGTGCCAAGGTCACCCAGAGTGAGCCGGGGAGCTTGGAGTGTCCCCATGTCTCTCTGACTCCAGTGTCTGAATGCTCAACCTCTGTTTCCTTACTTATGAAACAGGGATTTCCCCAGAACCCTTGTGGGAGATTTTATCTAAAATAAGTTCTCTATTTGGAGGCTTAGGGGAAGAGCTTTAGTACCTGAAAATGACCTACATGCTACAGGCCAAAGGGACTCTCTGGGCTCACCCACCTTCTGAATTATTGGGGTGTGAGTCCAGCAGCCCAAGTCACCATTCCTACCTGTGCTGTGTGACCCTGAGTTAGTTACTTTCCCTCTCTGGGCTTGGGTCTCCCCATCTGCCCACCGAGGAGAGGGTTCTCCAGCCTCCCAGGGGGCAGGGGCTGCTAGGGTGGCACAACCCACGATCTGTGAGGTGCCCAAGCCGTGGGCTGAAGAATGCTCATGTCCATCGGCGCTGAGAGGTGGGGCAGCCCTGGACCTCAGGTTCCAGTCAGCACAGGGGTGCCTGCCCAAGCGGGTCCCGGAGTGCTCCAGGGCTGTGCTGTCTGGTGGCCACTAGCCTCTTGTGGCTACTTGCAATTACTATTAATTTTAAATGAATTATGATACAAGGTCGGGTGCTGTGCTTCATGCCTGTAATCCCAGCACTTTGGGAGGCAGAGGCAGGAGGATCACTTGAGCCTAGGAGTTCAAAACCAGCCTGGCCAACAGAGCGAAACCGTCTCTACAAAAAAATACAAAAATTAGGGCTGGGCTCAGGGACTCACGCCTGTAATCCCAGCATTTTGGGAGGTCAAGGTGGGCGGATAACCTGAGGTCAGTAGTTCCAGACCAGCCTGGCCAATATGGTAAAACTCGTCTCTACTAAAAATACAAAAATTAGCTGGGCGTGGTGGTGGGCACCTGTAATCCCAGCTACTTGGGAGGCTGAGGCAGGAGAATCACTTGAACCTGGGAGGTGGAGGTTGTAGTGAGCTGAGATGGCACTGCTGCACTCCAGCCTGGGCAACAGAGTAACAGTGTCTCAAAAAAAAAAAAAAAAAAAAAATGACAGAACCTTCTGTGTCCCAGTCACACCCCCACCTTTCACATGCCTGAGGCTGTCACTGCACAGTGCGGTACAGAGCTCTGCCCGCCACAGCGTAGGCATGTTTAAAACAGTTGCTGGGAGTTCCTGAGAGGCAGTGCTCAGCCACAGTGAGCACCATGGCATCAATATTTCCAGAAACAAATCTGTAAAAGTAGCTATGAAACAGGGTGTTTTTAGAGTTGAGGTCAGGAAGACCTGGCTCGGGGTCCGGGGAGGTGGGTCTTCTGACGTGGACCCTGGGCAGTGCGTTTGGTGGCCATGGCGTGGCCAGGACCTCTTGCAGCCCATGGATGGAGCCCGTAGGAAGCGAGCTTGGGAGGTGAGTCGTGGAGGCTATGCTGACATCAATGCCCGGCGCCTCCCCAAGGGGCCAGGTTCTCTCTCCTCGGGGGCAGAGGAAGCACACACAGGAAGGGAGGGGTGCCATCGCACGCAACCCCCAGCTGCAGCTATGAGATACGATTTGGAGTGTGACCTGGGCTCTGACCTCCCCTCATCCTTAGCCTTCCCCCAGGGACAGGCTGTGAGATGGATGTGGTCACCGGCCCAATCCAGGGGTCTGTGGCCAAACCACAGACTGGGAGGAAGCAGGCCAGACCATCTGGGGAGCCAGCTCTCCTCCTCTCCAAGAAGTCATCTTATCCAGGAGCCAGGCCCACCTGTGAGCGAGGGGAGGCTGCAAGTGTTCTTTAGCCTGAAGTGCGTGAAAGCCAGAAGCCCGCACCCCGATCTCCAGCCGCAACCTCCTCCCCAGACTCAGGGGGCCAAACTCATCTTTCACAGCCATCTGTAACCCAAGCGTCTGCCCTCAGCTTTGTTCCAGCTCAGTCCACAGTGGGCCACGTGGTGTGGGAGCGTCCAAAGGTGGCTGGGGCCTGCCAGGACTGCTGCACCCAGATCGCTGCTTGCTGCCTGTGTGGCTCTTGTGGGACCCTGGCTCCACGATGCCCCCAAGCATCTGCCACCCACTCTTCCCAGATTGCAGGACACGCCTGACAAGACTGTGCAGGGCAGCTCTGACGGGCCTGATCTGAACCCAGGCTCGGGGGGACGAGGGAGGGGACTGAGCACGTGCGACGGGCAGCGATGGACACCCCTTTCAGGCAGGAGAGGAAGAGCTACTTCTGACACATAGGCAGTTACAGGGGGAAGAGAGGGCGGGCAGAGGAGCCACGGCCTCTCAAGGCAGCGTGCAGGACACAGCCGAAGGAGGAAGGCATGGGCAGGAACTGTGTCCCAATCAACAGCAAAGACAACGGTCACCCAGAAACAGGGACTCCACTGGGCTCTTACCCCGCAGCATGCCCCTCCTGCCTGCGCCTGGTGACGGAGGGGCTCAAGGGGAAACCGAGGCGGGAGCTGGCACTTCTGCGTGGGTGAGGAGGGCACCAATCTGAGGCCCCCCACTCCCTGCTTCAGCTCCTCTGTTCCCAGGCTGCCAACTCTCGGGAGGCTTCGGCCCCTGAAGAACGGGGAGGTCGAGCAAGGTGAGAAGAGCTTTCCAGCTCCCATGCAGACCTGTGATCCGACGGGCACCATCCGGCAGACCCGCCTTGGTCCCAGGTCTCCAAGTGTGCCAGGGCAGACAGTGCCGGCTGATCGCCGCGCTTTCCCGACCCAGACACAGCTCACACTATTTAGCCCAGTGCCCCAGGGAAGTCCCCCTCGGATCAGTCGAGCGTGCAGTAAAAGGTGAAGCCTAGTTGCCTCCCCGTTTTCACGTGGGGCTTATCAAGTATTTACCAAGCACCTTCGAGAAGCCTGGAGAGGGTTATAAGCTGTGGTCCCTGAGCCCAAGACAGTTTCAGGTTCGATTTCTGGGAGGATTGGGGTGGATTGGTACCTTCTGGTCAGTGACCCCAGGATGGGCCATCTTGGTCTCTGTCCATATCTGGTTTGGGGGTTTTAGCAGGACTATCTGGCCAGGTCCAGGGTCCAAGGCCATTTGGGACCTGTGGGCATGGACGGAGGACACGGGATGGGGCATGGGGGCTGGGCCCTCAGTAGATGCCCTTCACCCTCTTGTTGTTGGGGTCGAAGGGAGACTTCAGGTGAGCCTGGGCAGCGTAGGTCACCCCCATTCTCTCCAGCATGTAGTCCCCGCTCTTCACGAAGTCTAGCGAGACCTAAAAGCAGAGGTGGGGATGAGGGTCACCCGTGATTGGGTGGGTGCGTGGCTCACGCCTGCCTGCTTCTCTGGAGGGGGGGTCTTGGCCTTGCTGCCTGCCCCGCCGACAAACTCATTCCTGAGCCAGAGGCTCCGTCCTTAACCCGGCTATTGCCCCAGAGCAGGTGCAGTTCCTGTCCATGTGACCTTGAGTTGGACACGGGCATCTGGGGTCCAGCAAAGCCCAGGTCTGGCAGCTAACACGACTTCCACAGGACAGCACACCTCCTGCCCCCGCGATTCCAGATGCCTTGGAAACAGCAGAAACACAACAGCTTTCCCAGACCCGGACAAGCACAGCGGCTGGAGCAGCGCCGCGGGTGGTGGCCAATCCGGCTTGCATCCCTGGGGGCAGGGGCGGCAGGAACAGCCTTCTACACAGCTTGGCCTCTGCGTGCTCCCCATCCCACGCCCTGTCTCGGCTCCCGAGCAAGCCCATGGGAGCCAGTCAGCCCCAGGTGCAGGTAATCTTAGGTGCAAGGAGGGTGTGATGTCCAGCCTGGCGCGATGTCCAGCCTGGTGCAGCTGGTGACACCGGGCTGGATATCACGGAACCAGCCGAGCCTGCCCTCCTCATTGCCACGGCTGCTATGAGGAGGGCAGGCCAGGCCGCTCAGGGACACTGCTCTCACTGTACAGCAAATAAAGCCAAGGCCGAGTCACAGGAGGGAGTCTCAGGCTCTGCTCTGGGGGTCAGAGGGCATCTTCTTGTTCCCGGCAGCTCAGGACTGATGCAAAAAAACAAACTGAGCTGTTTCTGTGACAGGAGCTTAAGGAGTGGCACTCCTGAGCCATGTGTGCACCTGCAGGATGGGAAACTCTGAGCTGCCCCCCCGCAGGCAGACAGCACAGGGACCTGGTGGCCTGCAAATGTCCACAGGCAGTCACAACTCACAGCAGGCACCTCGCCTGGCTAACAAATACCCACAAGGCTGGAGCTCCTTCCCCGCCTCGAGCCTTTCCCACCAATGAGCAGGTTTCCGTCTTAGGAAGAAACCTGTTACCCCCTGGGGTGCTAGAAAACGTTTAACAGCCAGCTCTGGGGTGGGGCGGGCATGACTGTGGCGCCTGCCTGTTTCCGTAGTGCAAATGCTCTGGGCAGCCCTGACAGAGGGGGCGGGGGACGTGCACTGGCGGCTCCGGCCGCATCGACTGGTTCCCCCCAGGCCCCCGCTGTCCGTCTGGATGCTGTGTAACCTGGGCTGCCCTGGTCATGTCGGTGAAGGACCCATCCCTGATTCAGGAGAGAGGCAAGCATTACTGTTCCTTGAAGAAAGGGCCTGCACTCCCCAGCCCACCCTGGCATGGAGCCCTGAACTCCGCTTTGGCTGGGCCCCAGGGCTGTGTCAGGAGGTCCTGCCTGCCGTCGAGCCACGGCATCACAATCCCCGCTTATGAAGAGGACCCCACTCTGGGCAGTGGCCTGTACGATGACCCTGCATGGTAGGTGGGTATCTGTCCACATTTTATAGATGAAACCGAGGCCCCAAGAGAGGATCCTTGTCAAGGTCACAAAGCAAGTAAAAGGCAGGTCCCAACAGCTGGTGGCATCGACTGTGTCCTGGGCCTCCCAGCTCCACCACGGGACTCAGTCCCATGGGCTGCCGCTTCTCCATGGCTCCACAATACCATGGCCTTGCCCAAGGCCTGGCAGTGCCCCCTCGGGCCTGCGAGCTGGGCCTGCACATCCCTGCAGCTCCTCCTAAGGCTGGTCTGTCTCCATGCCGCCCCTCCTCCTGGCTTCTCCCAAGTGCTCCCTCCCTCCCTGACTCCCTCCATGTGTCCGTCAGGGGCTCAGGCTGGAAGGCTCTGGAGCCAGGCTAGCATCTCCTGGCCTCACTGGGGCTTGGGCCAAATGTCAGACCATCTCCCGTGGAAAGACATGACTCTGCTCACTGGCACCTCCAATTCCAAGGGTCAGAAAGACAGGAAGAGGAGGTAGAGACCACCCCTCCCCCTCCTGAGGAGGCTGTCCATCCCACCACTCCTGGCCACCCTGTTCTTTCCAGCCCGCTCCTGCCTCCTGCAGCCAGAGGCCAGGGTCACCTAGTGGGTGTGGGGTTGCCTGGGGTCAGAGGTGTCCAGATGAGAAAAGAGAGGAGGGTAGGAACATGGGTCTCTGAGTCTCTGGTTGGTCACCCTGGGGGCCACCCCTGCACTCCAGGCAAAGGGTAGGCCATGAGTGGCTTAAGGTTTGAGTCTCTGGTGTCAGGAGCCAGCCTGGCCAGCTGGCACCTCCTTCTAACCAAAGAAAGCCTGGAACCACCAAGTCAGATTCTTCCAGAAAGAAAACAGAGAGCTGGGGAGTCCTCCACCTGCTGAGGCTTCTTCCTCCCCTTCTCCTCCCCTTCTCCCCTTTCTCCTCCTTCTCTCTCCCTTTTCCCTCCCCCTCCTTTCTCCTCCTCTCTCCTTCTTCCTCCCCTCCCTCCCCCCTCCATTCTTCTTTCTCTTCCCTCCTCCTCCTCTGGGCCCCGCCTGTGCCTCCTCCCTGTGCCCGGCATACTCAGGCTGTGGTGCAGGGAGCTGGTTTGGAGCTGGGGAGGGATCGGCACTAGTCTCAGCAGGGCCAGAGAACAGGACTCACCGGCCCACCACTGGGGTCGCGGATGTAACCGCAGGCAATGGTCTTGTCGATGGCGAACCCAAAGTCGGCCCTCCGGACGTGGCCCACCACTTGACCGTTCCTCCAGATGGCCTCCAGGCCGAACATGGGTACTTTGCTGGAAGAAGCGGTAGAGAAAGCTGGGACCCAGAAACCACAGGGTGGGGACACACCCACAGTGGCCTGGAGGAGAACAGGGGGCTGCAGGGTGCCCACCCATCCGTGGCTCCAC
>PVKP010024313.1:0-35152 GCA_004027715.1 Plecturocebus donacophilus | reverse complement strand
AGATTCTTCATTATGGTGATGCTCTTTACCTTTTGGTATGTTTTTGGAATGGCTGATACTGGTTGTTCCCGTCCATGTGTAGTGCTTCTTTCAGAAGCTCTTGTAAAGGAGGCCTGGTGGTGATGTAATCTCTGAGTACTTGTTTATCCGCAAAAAATTTTATTTTTCCTTCACTTATGAAGCTTAGTTTGGCCGGATAAGAAATTCTAGGTTGAAAGTTCTTTTCTTTAAGGATGTTGAATGTTGGCCCCCTCTCTCTTCTGGCTTGTAGGGTTTCTGCTGAGAGATCTGCTGTGAATCTGATGGGCTTCCCTTTGTGGGTAACCCGAATCTTCTCTCTGGCTGCCCTTAGCATTTTCTCCTTTATTTCAACTCTGGTGAATCTGACAATTATGTGCCTTGGGGTTGCTCTTCTTGAGGAATATCTTTGTGGTGTTCTCTGTATTTCCTGGACTTGAATATTGGCCTGCCTTGCTAGGTTGGGGAAGTTTTCCTGGATAATATCATGAAGAGTATTTTCCAGCTTGGATTTGTTCTCTTCGTCACATTCAGGTACACCTATCAAACGTAGATTAGGTCTTTTCACATAGTCCCATATTTCTTGGAGACTTTGTTCATTCCTTTCTACCCTTTTTTCTGTCATCTTGCCTTCTCATTTTATTTCATTGAGTTGATCTTCGACCTCTGATATCCTTTCTTCTGCTTGGTCAATTCAGCTGTTGAAACTTGTGCATGCTTCGCGAAGTTCTCGTGTTGTGTTTTTCAGCTCCATCAATTCACTTATATTCTTCTCTAAGTTGTCCATTCTCGTTAACATTTCGTTAAATCTTCTTTCAAGGTTCTCAGTTTCTTTGCATTGGGTTAGAACATGTTTTTTAGCTCACAGAAGTTTCTTATTATCCACCTTCTAAGCCTGATTCTGTGAATTCATCACACTCATCCTCTGTCAAGCCTTGTTCTCTTGCTGATGAGGAGCTGCGATCCCCTGTAGGAAGAGAGGCATTCTGATTTCGGGTGTTCTTAGCCTTTTTGCACTGGTTTCTTTCCATTTTTGTGGATTTATCCACCTGTCGTCTTTGTAATTGCCGACTTTCAGATTGGATCTCTGAGTGGACGTCCAGCTTGTTGGTGATGAAGTTTCTTCTGTTTCTTAGTTTTCCTTCGGGGGGCACCCCTTCCCCACAGAGCTGGGCCTTCCCGGGTTCAGCTGTGCTTGTTCTCAGTCCTCAGCGCTTCCAATTGCTGTTCTCCTTGTGGGGATGGGACCAGCCGAGTCCGACTAAAAGGGCATCCAGTCCCGTACACTCTGCACTGAGTAGCACCGCGCCGGCCAAAAGAGTTGCGCTGGTGACCCATGTGGCTCCTTCGCTGGGAATCTCCCAGTTTGTGGGCATCAAAAATTCATCTGCAATTGCGGCATCCGCTCACTCTTTGCGCTTTCACTGGGAGCTGCAATCCTGAGCTGCTGCTACGTGGCCATCTTGGATCTCTCTCTGCCCAATGATGAAGTTTTTTTGTTTCTTGGTTTTCCTTTGGTGGATGCCCATTCCCCACAGAGCTGGACCTTCCCGGGTTCGCTGTGCTTGCTGTGAAACTCTCAGTCCTCAGCGCTTCCGATTGCTGTTCTCCTTGTGGGGATGGGACCAGCCGAGCCTATCCATCCTGTATACTCTGCACCGGGAAGCACCGCACTGGGGCACTGGCAAAATGGCCGCACCGGCCAAAAGAGTCGCGATGGCGACCAGTGTGGCTCCTCTGCTGGGAATCTCCCAGTCTGTGGGCAACAAAAATTTGTCCGAAAGTGCGGCGTCTGCTCGTTCTCTGCGCTTTCACTGGGAGCTACATTCCTGAGCTGTTGCTAATCGGCCATCTTGGTTCTCTCTCCCACCACATTTTTTTAATTCATTCATCAGTTGATGGACACTTAAGTTGCTCCATATCTTGGCTATTGTGAACACAGCTGCAGCTTCAACAAATATAGGAATGTAGATATTTCTTTGACATAATGATTTATTTTCTTTGGGGAATGTACCTAGCAATAGGGTTACTGGCTCACATGGTAGCTTTATTTTTATTTGAGGAAACTTTAAACAGTTCTACATAGTGATTATATTAATTTACAAATTAATATTGATTATAATATTCTTCATAGCGATTATATTAATTTCCTTCCATTGGTGCATGAGGGATTCCTTTCACTTTACATCCTTGCCAGCATTTGTTATTGCCTGTCTTTTGGAAGAAAGCCATTTTAACTGAGGTGAGATATTTCATTGTAGTCTTGATTTGCATTTCTCTGATAATCAGTCATGCTGGTCAACTTCTCATAAATCTGTTTGTCATTTGTATGTCTTCTTTTGAGAAATGTCTATTGAGATCTTTTGCCCATGTTTTTGATGAGAATATTAGATTTTCTTTTTCAGTAGAGTTGTTTGAGTTCTTTATATACTGTGATTATTAATTTCTTGTCAGATGGGTAGTCTGCAAATAATTTCTCTCATTCTGTGGCTTGTACTTTGTAATATTTTAATAAAATAGTTATGACTTTTTCATTTAAATATCTGCCTTTTCCACATGCATTTCCAATGCCATCTTTTCCAATAACGTTTTTTATGTATATATATGTCTTCTTACAAAAACACAACCATATCCTTTGGTATAAGATAAAGCCTAGAAAACTTTTTACAGTTTTATACATGTATTAATTTGCTATATAATTTTTGATAAGTGATATTGTAGATGAACTTTAGCATAATACTTTTCAAATTTTGCATGCCTAAGTTTCTTCAGGAAAACTTCTTGAAACAGATTGCTAGACCCCTGAATTCTGATTGAGGGGTTCTGCAGTAAAGATCAATAATTTTTAATTAAAATTTCACTTGTTACACTGATGCCAATGGTCTGAGCACCAAACTTCAAATAGCTCTGCCCTAATTAGGCATTTCTTTAATTTGAATATTCAAATGATTTATAGTTTTAATACTGTAAAATTATTTGATCATATATTGTTAAATTCTTAAAAAAATATTTTGATAGGATTTTAGTGAATGCAAGGAATTGGCCATTTTAAAAGATTTTATGCAGATTTTTAAAGAATTTCATAATAAATATTATAAACTTATAAGCCTAGTAATAATTGTTTATTCCCATATCATTGCTATGACTGTCCATTGCAATTACTATTTAATATTTATTAATTGAAAAGTAATACATATTACCATTTTACTTTATTTTGTATTTATTTCATTATTTTGTTTTCTTAATTTCTTAATTTGTATGGTTCCCATTTAGTCTCTGCCCATATTAATATGGGAAACTGGGTGAGGAAAGATAGAATACAGAAAACCTCAGTGATTTTACAATACATTGGATATTATTTTGTCCTAAACCAGAGCCCTGTTCTCCTCCACAGAATCCAGTGAAATGGCTCATGACCAGGGGACATGTAACTAGTAATGAGTGATGGATAGGACACTGCAAACTTTCCACAATTGGAGAAAGGCAGACTCTGATGTTATCAGGACATTGCCATGGTGAGATACAGGCGTGCTGACAAGGCTGTACAACTGCAGTTAAGAAGAATACATTTTGCCAAGCACTAAAATTAACTCCAGATGGATTAAAGACTTAAACATAAGACCTAACACCATAAAAATCCTTGAAGAAAACCTAGGCAAAACCATTCAGGACATAGGCATAGGCAAGGACTTCATGACCAAAACACCAAAAGCACTGGCAACGAAAGCCAAAATAGACAAATGGGACCTAATCAAACTCCACAGCTTCTGCACAGCAAAAGAAACAGTCATTAGAGTGACTCAGCAACCAACAGAATGGGAAAAAATTTTTGCAATCTACCCATCTGACAAAGGACTAACATCCAGAATCTACAAAGAACTGAAACAGATTTAAAAGAAAAAAACAAATAAGCCCATTCAAAAGTGAGCGAAGGATATGAACAGACACTTTACAAAAGAAGACATACATGAGGCCAAGAAACATGAAAAAATGCTCATCATCACTGGTCATTAGAGAAATGCAAATCAAAACTACATTGAGATACCATCTCACACCAGTTAGAATGGTGATCATTAAAAAATCTGGAGACAACAGATGCTGGAGAGGATATGGAGAAATAGGAACATTTTTACACTGTTGGAGGGAGAGTAAACTAGTTCAACCATTGTGGAAGACAGTGTGGTGATTCCTCAAGGACCTAGAAATAGAAATTCCATTTGACCCAGCAATCCCATCACTGTGTATATATCCAAGGGATTATAAATCCTTCTACTGTAAGGACATATGCACACGAATGTTCATTGCAGCACTGTTTACAATAGCAAAGACCTGGAATCAACCCAAATGCCCATCAGTGAGAGACTGGACAGGGAAAATGTGGCACATATACACCATGGAATACTATGCAGCCATAAAAAACGATGAGTTCGTGTCCTTTGCAGGGACATGGATGAATCTGAAAACTATTATTCTCAGCAAACTGACACAAGAACAGAAAATCAAACACCGCATGTTCTCACTCATAGGCGGGTGTTGAACAATGAGAACACATGGACACAGGAAGGGGAGCATCACACACTGAGTTCTGTCGGGGGAAATAGGGGAGGGACCGTGTGGGGTGGGGAGTTGGGGAGAGATAGCATGGGGAGAAATGCCAGATATAGGTGATGGGGAGGAAAGCAGCAAATCACACTGCCATGTGTGTACCTATGCAACAATCTTGCATGTTCTTCACATGTACCCCAAAACCTAAAATACAAAAAAAAAAGAATCAGATATTAAAAACGAAGGCAATTAAAACAATAAAATTAAATTAAATTAAATTAAAAAATGACAAGTCTCCCTGAAGGAAAAAAAAAAACAGCATTAGGTAATAAAAAATTTCCAGAATAAAATGCTTTATTTATTTTAAGTGGCATGCTGCAAATTGATACAGCCTCTGTTGATAACAGCATTGTATTTAAAAGTAAACAAGCTTGATAGAGATGTTTCACATTATTTGAAATGTATTAAAAGTCTATTCCTTATCATAAATAGTAAACTTCCTATGTGCTTTTTTTCTATTCAAAGTAATGAATACTGCTATTATAGCATTGTATTGTAGAGTTGATAATTTTACAATCATATTTACAGTGGGATAGACACTAGGAAATATAATTGCAAGTGAAAAGGTGATAATAGAGCCAGCGTACCAAGTACAGAGTGATAAGATCTGCTGTGAAACTAAAGTTTGTGAAGAAGATGCATTAAGTATTTGGTTTAAGAAAGGCAAGGCTGAAAAGACACAACAATTTGAATTCAACTAAATGCTTGTATGGGCACCAGTTATCTCCAGTAGTCCAGAGTTTCAGGATCAGACAAGGAATCTGGTCAACAGGTCAACATTTGATGTGACTTTATTGTTAAATATAAAACTCAATTCTTGATGATAAGGTAGCATAAAAGTAATCTAAATAAAATATATCTGTATTTACAAGTGAATATCATGATGCCACTAGGATTCAGGCACAGTAATCAGGGTGTATCTACACATAAGCAGTGTCAAACTAATCAATGCTCTATATCCTCTTGATAATACTGTGGCAGGATGAAGGATTTTTATTATGTTGTCTTTCTGCTCTGCCAGGCCTGCAATGGAGCCTCTACAGGCTTTCCAAGTGGCTTTCTCATTTACTAAGCTATAAATCAGGATCCTGATGACCCAATATGGCATGTTGTTATCTGTCATGTTGAAATATTTGTAGATTTGTTATGTCAGTCAATGCTCAGGTTGCACAATGATTGTCCACATCTGATCACATAGAGGCAGAGTTGCAATGCATTCTTCACAGATGGAATCAATAAACATACAGATGTTTTGAAGTACAAAAGGAGGTTCTATGTCAAAGCTTTCACACTTTGCATCTAATAGTAAGTAGGGTTATGCATTGTGTTTAGCTGTATTTTCTCAGAGATAAATCACTTAACTGTGGCAGCATACATAAACAGAAAGTCTGTAGAAATGCTTTGGAGCCTAAATCAGCCATGATCCAACTATTAAAACATAAACCGCTCTGAGTGTTTAGAAAAGAGTAAAATTAAAGTAAGAACTCATTACACAGGTAATAGGAGAGACCCAGAAACCAATTAGAAGTACCCAGTTGGAAAGTATATCTTTGTATAACTTTAAACAGATCACTTTAGAGTTCTGTTTAACTCCAAGAACTACTGTGGATTTTATCCTTCCCAAGACTACTTATGAACATTGACTTAGAGACACTTATTAGTTTTTTCTTTCAGTGAACCCGTACAAATATAATTTTCCCCATATACTCATACACAAGTGCATTCCAATTCAATTACATAAAAATATATGTATTAACAACTGGTGGAGCAACTAAAGAGATAAAGATTCCACCTAATATTTGTTCTTTCTAGGTAAGCTTCAGGGCCTTGGGGCTAAGTTAAATATCTCCTTTCCCTGACTAGATCCCTCTAATTCCTATTCAATGTGGATTTTTCACTTCTTTGCTTTTACAAATATATTAAGTAGAATTAACAACACAAAATGCAGTTTCCAGTTCACTTTTCAGTTCTATTGACAGACTGTTTCCAGGGTCTAGTACAGTGTCTGGGTCAGGTGGATACTCAGTAAATAATTGTAAAAGGAAAATAATTAAAATAATTAAATGTTCTATATCCTTGGAGCATTTCTGTAAAAATGACATAAACATAGAGAGCTTTAGATAGGGGTTTTACAAGTAAGCTCCAAACTTTGCAGAGGAAGATAATCAAGACTATCCTCAAGTCTGTTTAGAAACTTTTAGATGGTAAAATGATAGGAAAGACATCCCAATAAACTGATTAATGTTTGTCTAGTATCAAGAGGCTGGATTTTATCTTCCTTGAATATACCTGAAAATACAAACAAAAATGCAGTCATTGTGCAGAAAATCCATCAGTTGCTTTCTTTTCAGACCTAATAAGGAGGAATTGTTCTGATCATATTTCTAGAATACCCATAGGCCTGATCTTAATCTGAGAGTCCTATGTGTAATCAAGCATCACTGTTTTACTACAGTACTCTGTAATATCCATGGGTCTATCAATGTATCTATATCTGTGTCTTAGATTGACTTTCACAAAACTTCTTTTTCCTTCTGTGTTTAGAAGAGAAGTTGTAAATCTAAAGTGACCTCTCAACTCTTTGCAACTAGGATTCTGGCTATAATTTAGGTTCTGTCAGTTTATTTCACTCACATGAAATTTGATGAGCAGAAATGAGGCAGAGGTGACTCTCCTTGAGCTACTGGCTGATGGTGGCAGTAAACAACAACTGCTGTTTTGTTGCAACAGTGTTTATTATCCACTGTACTGCTTAACTACAGGAACATGTGCATTCAGAACCAAACTAGGAAACTGAAGTGATCATGTTAAAGTCATAGGAAAAAAAAAGCCACGCAGAAAGAAGGCCTAGTACAAATGCTGTGAAACAAAGCCAGAAAGAAGGCCAAAGTGGATGTACTTTATGAGTAGGAAGAAGATGGACAGTGAAAATCAAGACCATTTCCTGTATAGTTTCACAGGCCATAGTAACAAGGAAAGATATTGCTTAGCATTTAATGGAAAACCATTGGCAGTTTCCAAGAAAGAAGTAATATAATCTGATGTACATATTAAAAAACTGGCTACTGATGAAAGGTAGTCTGTATATAAATTGTAACAAGACACAGGGAAGATGTTACTGTCATTTAGATAAACAAGGATGATAATTTAAATTAAGGTTGTAGCGGTGGAAATGCTAAGATAATACTAATGCAGATTGCATTTTTATTTATACCTTTGTGTTTACTAGTTTGAGACATTATTCTCTGTGTGTCTGAATTTCTTCAAATATTCATAATAATGTATTACAAGTTTCCCATATTTGCATTCGTTTAACTAAGATATAAATAATTTAGAGTAGTTTGATTTATGACATATTCCTCTAATGGAAATTCAAATATCCATTAACTGTGATCAACCCCAACTTATATTAAAGCAGGAGATTTTGGACATCTAGATTCATTTTTGTTTTAATTTCAAATTCCTAAGAGGAAAACACTTTCACCTGACATTCAATATGTAAACTTGTCAGCATTGAGTTCAGGGTTAAGGATAGAGAAAACGAAACAAAGTGATACCTATTGCATTAAAATAATATGTAAGACATGTAAAAAGTCTTCGTCTCACAATACTATTGCTCTGATGAATGTCTAAAGAAATAAATATTATGACTTCTAATTTGGTAATTACAGCAAAACTTTTTTTGAGTATGCAGATTGTTAACTATGTTGAAGATGCTCTTTGCCTTCTCTCTTTCTTTGAAAGTAGAAAACAATCTTAAATATGTTGAAGATATAAAGATGACATATTATAACAAGATATACTGCCTCTTATAAAAACAAAAATATCAAAAGTAAAAAGAAGCTAATTATGAAAAACTGTTCAATGTCATTTTCTGTGCTCTGTCATGTTAAGGAGTTTTGAAAGATGAAGTTAAATGATGTGGCATGGCAAAGCAAGCAGTTAAATATCCTCAATCTCTCTCCGGGAGTTGCCTGCCAGTCAAGTTATTGATTGCAAATGAGAATAATGTATATTGCAAGCAAAGCTGACAGGAGCATCCTCACACATAATTGAATAATGGATAACATGGACTTGTCAAAACAGGAAAATATTTCCTTGAGACTTTAGTTAAATAGATCTTAATGACTATAATTTTTGAAATGAATTTTAATATAGTATAGTTTCTGAAAGTATAAAATTCATTTGATATTTCTCTAGCTGTGTTTTGTAAAATGTGTGCTATAAATCTGTGTTGTAAGGTCTCTAATCGTTTCATTATTCTTATTATTTGGATAAATGCAGGAATGTAGTTGCCAAATTAATACACCATTAAAATTAACTATAAGTCTTTCTCATATGGCCATTTTATACAAGTTAGTTTCTGTCTTTTTTGATTGAGATGTTCTTTCAATGTCTCATGATTCCTGGTGATATTTTCTCAAGCTTATAAATGAAGAATTAAAAACTGAAAAGAAGCTCAAATATATGAACAGAGTTGATATGCTGATTAGTCTTTAAATCCACTATGTGCAATGAAACGAGACCAGGTTGCTTTATGTGAGGCAATGCATCCCCATCCACCCTAAAACCTGTATCCATAGGTTTTTTCTATTAGACTCGTCAGTTTTCCCAAGAAGCACTCTGTGTCTTGTTTTGTTTGATGTGATTAGCTGGATTAGGGTGCAAAAAAGGGACTTTCATGAGATAAATCACATCATCAGCAGCAGAATTTAGTGAACCCTAGGACAGAGACTTTCTTATTCAACTTTCCTTGGGAATAAACTTTTTTTTTTCTGCAGGAGTGAAGGAAGACAGCTCCTTGGATAGCTAATGATGAAATTTATCAATTCCTTTTATACACTTTCAAATAGTCCTCTTCTAAGCATCTTTCTCTTGAGCACATGCCTTCAGAGAGTTGTTCTGCCTCCAAATCAACAGGCATTTTTTGGGAATTCTGTGAAAGGACTATACAAGATTCCTGGACTATCCTCTACTAAATCCTGGCTACCCGTTTAGACATTTGTTAGATAGGGAGATATATTTAAACCCCTTTTCATTTATTAATTGTGTATCTACTTCTCTTTATATAAATTGGTTGAGATTTCTCATCTTTGGTCATATCTGCTCCATATTTTTATATTTTTGTGAATTTATTTTTTAAAATATATTCACTTTTGGTTATTGGAATTGTGGAATTAGTAGAGATAAACATGTGTGCTCAACAAAAAGTTCAATAAAAATCTCAATTATAATATTAATTTTCTTAAAAATTATCTAGACATTTCTTTTTTTACAATTTATATATTAACCATTTCCATTTTTGCACATATCGGTATATAAGAATTTGTTCAATATTGCATATCTTCAGTTTTCTACTGAAATTGTAAAGCTTTTTTCAGGGTGATGTTTTGAATTTGCACTTTCATGAATATGGTATGTTTATTGAGATTTAATATTGTATCAATAAAAATTATCTAATGATCTCAAACTAATATTAGCTTGACTCTGTTATTTTATTCTGTCCCTTGACTTTACCTATTTTTCATTTCATTTTAATGCAAGTTAATATAAATTTGCATTCAGAATAATGAATATTCTGTGGTTACAAATGTTATTTAAGAAAAACTGGTTTAAATATTATATATTTATTTTTATGACAGATATACTCACTTCTAATTTTAATGTCTTATTTTATTTTTTTATTTTTCATGTTTCTTTGGCATTTCCTTCTATGCATGTCTCTTTCTCTATGTTGTTGTTTTACATGCTCTTAAATTATTTGGTGGGTAGATACTCTGCTTTAAGTATTTTAGGTAAAGTGCATTTATTAAGGGCATACCTATATTAATATTTTATAATGATTAAATATAATTGGAGTAAGTCTAGTCAGTATTCTAATATTGATCTAATATTATCACTGCAGCTGCAATTAAGCCACTTATAATTTCTGTTCGTCATTTTTTTACTGTGTAAAATGAACATAAAAACAAATGACTTAGGATGGTCAAAGAATAACTAAATATCTTAAATAAAAACAGAATGCTACATTTATTGCTTATTATATTATTATATTATATTATTGTCTGAGTAGAAAGGATGGCCATCTTATACAGGTTTTTAAAATATTATAGAGTTCAGGGATTTGTGGGGTTTCAAAAGAATAAGTGGGATGGCATCATCTGTAGAAGTATGTTACTTCAACAAGACTATTGTTGACTGGTTAGCACTTAGAAGGATTTTTATATTATTTTATGTGACTAGCTAATTTTGATAAACAAGGTGCTGTAATTGATTGGTTGGTGTGCACAAGCTTGCTCAATGAGAACAGTTTTTACTTATTAAATAAACAGGTTAAAACTGGTCTGGATTTCTACTTGTATCATGGTTATTAAGCAGTCAATCTTTTTTTATATGTAAGTATAGAAACTTTCAGGAATATTTGAACAAACTGAATCATACGCTTTATATATAGGAATGAAAGCATTCCATTATTCATTCTGGTACTGAATACACTGTAGTTAATATCATCATTAATGTTATAGCTAATTTTCAATAAAAATATAGAAACTTAGCAAAGCTTTCCATGGTATGTCTCTGTATTGTAAATAATTATTTTAAGAAACTTCTACTACAATAAACATTCTCCATTTGTAATGTATATATCTGTTATTCTCTATGAATATATAAATTATTAATGTCTCCTTTCTTTCTGCAGTGCTCTTTAGTTTCAGTTCACACACTCAAGAAACATTTATTGAGTGTCAACTCCGCAACCATATGCCTGTTTTTCTATGTGCTGAGGATATAGCAATTTACACACATACACAAACATTGACAGGAGTTGGGTAGAGAGGAAAAGAATATAGAGTCCAACTAGGTAAGATCTCTTAAATAAAAAGAATTACACAAGTAATTTATTCCTTAACATGGTGTTGAGTGCTAAGATGAAATATATGGTATTGTGAATTTTGAAAACAGAGTCATAGAGAAATGCCTTTTCAATATATATATAAAATATGAGTAGCAGTTAGCTAAGAAATGAATGAGTGATTGGGAGAGGGGCTAAGACAATTCTGATGGCTAAAGTTGCATTTAAGCCACCGAAAGGCAGTCTGTGTAAATATACAATAAAAGAGGAAAAGTGATAGAAAAAAAATGCTGGGATCATAGAAAGCCTGAAACCAATTGAATGATACCAGCATTTAAAATGTGAGAATTTGCTCAATTAAACTTAGATTCTTATTTGAACATAACAAGGTTGTTATGTGAGGACCAGAAAGTAAGAAAAGAAAAAAAGAATTTGTGGTCCTGTCTGGGCAGCAAGGGAGGGGATTATTTTGGTAGTCATATCAAGTAGGCACACTTTTTCTGCTGTTGTGGCATGAAGATGACGAGGTGCAGTAGTGTTTCAGACCGACATTAAAGGCATATTTCATAGGATTTAGTGATCAATTGAATGTAGGAAAATTTGCTATTCAGAAGGCCACATTTCTGAGTAGAAAATTTGGAAGAGTCTTACTTACCTAGTAATTATAGCTGTAAGCAAAATGTGAGAGTAATTTCCATTAAGAGGTTTTTCTACAAGAGAATAATCAAGCTGATCTACTGAAAAACTTTTCACCAATTTTCTCCCATCTTTTAATTGGAAATCAAGATAATGGTTTTAACTGCTTCTTTTAAAATGTCTGTTTGAGCAATCTTATTTTGTTCTTGAGAAACCAGTGACTTCACTTGAAACATTATAATATCTTTCTCTTTCAAAAATGTTTTGCCCTTGCATCAAAATAGAATCTCACAAAATAGAAATAAGCTTTCAGTCAATCTTTGAATCATCTCAAAAGTTGATTATCAGTGAAATAAAAAGTAGAACTTGAATAGCATTCAGGTCAACAAACCAGACTTTAAAGTAACAGCTGCAACTCATTTTTAAGAAATCTCAGTTTGTGATTAGTTGAATGTACTATGTTATACTAATTCTAGAATTATATTAGTATAATTAATATTGAAGTTATAAATTAGTATAAAACTAATAATATTATACTAATAGTATAAAATTACACTAATTTTATAAACACCAAAGTTGTGCACATGCTTACTTTTCTACAGAAAACACATAGAGCTGGTGATCAGTAGCTTCCCAGTAAGATAGCAGGAGTTGGGTAAATGGGCCCAAGCATGCACACTAAGAGACAAAATGGTGGAGTTTATCTGGTATATGACCTTTCTCTGGGAACAGTTGACTGAGGGGGAAAAGGACTCAAGTGAACATACACACAACTTCAGTATTATTATAATATTACTATAATATTGTTAGTATCACACTACTTTTTAGAATTATAATTCAATTATAATTTACACATAATTACACTCTCAAAATCATCACACAGAAAGTTGATTTTTCACTATTGAAGTTTCAAATTTTTCAGATGACATCAAATAAAAAATATATATTTACTTTGGATACCTATAGACTACTACATATAGCTCTGAATTTCACTGATTATTTTAACAATAAACATGAAATTAGCCTTTGTGAAGTCTATGATAATCAATCTTTGTTATCAGCATCAAGGGAATTTAGTAGCAATCTAATTATGTGTTCCCAGAAATGGGAACACTAACAGAGTCAATTTTATTCAGAATTTTCATCCCAGGTTTTTACCTTAGAAATTACTCTTGTTTTTCTTTCAATGCCTTTAAAGTCACAGCATTTTCCTGCCCATATGTTATTAAGGAACTTTTCCTACAAATGAGGAACATGCATCTCCAACTGCATTTTTGTTTATACGGCTCTTAATAATGTTACAGTGTGTGTAGTTAAGCAGATCTCAGGAGTTGTTAGAGGGCTCAAGTATGCACACTAAGAGCTGAAATGGTGGAATTTAATCAGTGTATGACCTTTATCTGGGAACACCTGACAGGTAAGCAAAAAATACCTCATGTGAGCACATGCACTTCAGTAAACACACTACACATGTGGCCCCTCCCAAGTGCTGCTAGGCCACTGCACATGTAGACAGTCTGTCCTAAGGGAAAAATCAAGGGAGGAGAAACACAGACCCTAGAACCATGCCAGTGTATAAAACCCCAAGTCCAGGGCTGAATGGTGCACTTGAATCCCTCGAGTAGCCCACTTGGCCCTCTCCAAATGTGTTTTGCTTCCTTTCACTCCTGCTCTAAAACTTTTTAATAAACTGTCACTCAGGCTCTAAAACTTGATTCAGTCTCTCCCTCTGAATTAAGCCTACTTCTGCCCTGGTCTCAGGCAAATTCTTTTTTCCAGGAAGGCAAAAATCAAGTTTTCTACAGACCTGTATGGATTTGCCACAATAATATGAAAGAATTCCATCATCATTGTACAGTGCATGCATATATCAAAACATCACGATGTACCCCATAAATACATAAAATTGTGATTTTTAATTTAAAATAATATTTTAAATTGTATATCATGCTAATATGTCTTGTTTGTTTCCCCACGAATTTTTCTGAAGGCCACTTAATCTTTCCATTGTACACAAAATTTGTCTGCTGATGTGGGTAAAAATGCTTTGCTAGGACATAAAATAAAATAAAAACCAAGAAGCTAAAGAAGAATAAATGTATGTTGCAGAATGTATTCAAATTACAACAGTACTGTAGAATATGATAGTTGATTTGTTTGTTTGCAATATGGTTTACTAATGCACTTTGATTTGGAGTGTATAGTATAATCTGCAGCTATAGCTCTCTTAAACTCAGACCTTTTAATAGCCTTATGAGAATTGGAAATAAACACAGAAACATATTTTAGCAGCTTACTGTTACTCAGTTTACTGGTATTGATTTATTTGTTTTTAGAGCAAAAAGCATTTCAAAAACAAATTAAGTCAAAATTCACAAAAATAAGAGGAAAAATAATACTAAATAGGATAGATCATACATGTATTTAGAGGTAGTATAAATAGATTACTGCAAAATAAATCTGTAAATTTTATTATTTTATTTTTCCCAATCAATAAATAGGAAAATATGTTTCTGAAAAAAATTGAATAATAAAGATTTATATGTGGTGAAAGGTATCTAATTGTTAATCCCATTTACAAAACAAGCTTCTTTCTATGTTACTGGTGAATGACACAAAACTACATGGCTCAGATGTTGAACTTCTTGAGCAGTATATTCATGTTATGAAAATCTTCCCAGTGGGCTCACTGTGAGCCATCCGTGATAGCAGTGCTGAGAATTTCAGTGATGCTGGACAGCATCCCTGGCCTGCCTAATTTATTTCAGCACAGATTGCTCTTCCTGGCATAATATTTAGCCTCATAGAGAGATAATTAGATAATAAATAGGTGGGTAAATAGACAGACAGTGTTTGTAGGAGAACAAGTCATAAAATTGAAACTAAATGACAATAATGTAATGAATAAAGTATTAAATGTATTTTTGTAGACTTTTTGTTCAGAGATATGTGTGTATTATCTATGCCAACTACAGCTAAGAGTCTGTAGAGAAAGCATAGAATTTGGATATAATACTATTTACTCTTCCTTTTATCTTCTTAATGTACTTAAAATTGTTATTATACATTGTCATCAACCTATCTCATACCAGAAATATTTGTTCTTTAAGCACTTGTTAGTCACATGAACTTGATCTTGAAGGTTCTCTTTTAGTTCATCTTATAAATTAGTAACACCTACAGTAAAAGATCCATAATTAGCCCATAGTTAAGAATATATAATAAAATAAAACTTGAACATAAGCAATTTCTTAAATTGTGCTCGTTATATTCCCAACCACCACTTTCTAAATTAATTTACAGTGAACTGTTGAAGGTCTCTACAATTATGCCATGTACGTTATAATTTTATTTACATATTGGGAAAAATTTGGATTATTGAAAGTAGGAAATTAAGATGACTTACACAATGTATTATACAATAATGTTTTACTATAGTTAAATGAAGACTCAATAAGAAGATGCTTTTAATTTAGCATCAATGTATTTTCCTTTATAATGAATTGATCCAAAGGAATTGTAAAGAGGAAGTTGTTTTGTTTCTTCATGCTGTTGCTTCAGATTAATAGGTTGTCAAATCAGGGCCTTGTAAAAGAAAACTTACCCTATTTTATCACAAACCTTTTTACAAAATAGTGTATAAAAAATTTAACAGGGTGTATATTCTGGATAAAATCAGGTCTATAGATCAGATAACTTTAGCCCATGTTTAGAAATTTGCTATGATGCTGTAATGTGTGAAATTATTATTATTTATCATTTGTTGTAGCCACACAAAAGTCATAAAGAGGGCAAGCTCTTTCCTTGGGGGCCTACAATCTTAGAATGGCAAGTTTAGCAAGTAAAGTAGTAGAAAAATGAATTGCTGCACATGAAACTTTTATTCCCATTTTCCCTTTATCTTAACCATCTGTTAAAACAGCAATTTGAAATGTAGCCTTGCTTTAGAGGAATGATCAGTGAGCTAGAGACCTTGCTGCCATAGGTATTTGACGTTTTTATTCAGTAAAAAGGGTACCCTTGGGCTACAAAAAAGCATTGGTGAGCTATTCTTTCAGAAGGCAAGATTTTATGCTATTAAATTATTTTCTGTAACTTTGAATGACTCTGAAATACACAATTGATCACAGTACCTATAACATTTCTGTTTCAATGGAGACATTTGCTCCACATACAAAAATTGAATACAACTACATAGATTGCACTTAGAAAAAAAATACTAAAAATTGCTAGTGAGACCAGGAATCAGTAATAAATGAAACACAGGAAAAAGATCATGGACATAGTGACTTTTGGAGAAAAAGAACTGGAACAGAAATGACCATAGTGTCTAGAAAGTGAACAGACTTACCTGGGTGGAATGAAAGAATAATTTGGGGAAGAAATGGGAAATAAACATGGAATGCCAAATGGAGTAACAGTATGGAAAATCTTAGAACCAGGGAAATGGGATTAGGAGCAACTCCTCTACTCTCAGGAAAATGCATAAATTATATATATTTAAGGTGAAATTCTTAGAGTCAGACTTGTATTAAAATACTTGGATAGTTTCTCAAGTACTAGATTTCTTAGTTTAATATCCTTGGAGGTTTTTTAGGTGAATTTGATTTGTGCTAGATTAATCATCGTTTAGCACAATTTTAATTGATAGGGCAGGAAAATATTATTTGTCTGTAATAGAGTAATAAGGATCATGCCCGAATAAAATTACTGAATTGATTAACCATCCAGAAACACACACACACACACACACACACACATGCACACACACACACACACACACACGCACAAAGGGACACATATAATGTGTCCCTTAATTTCATAAGTAATGAAATGTTTTAAAGGACTAACAAATCAACAAATTTTGTATTAGAAAATAGCTTTATATTATTATCTCTACATATATATAATTTTTATCACTATATGTAAACTGGATTGGATTAGTATGTAAGAATATGATACATTCATTATTGAAACAGGTTAGTATCCACAAAGCTTGTTCCTATGATAAACCTGTGTAATATATTAATATAATTGTTCTGAGATAGATAATTCTAATTGGAATGATTTGTCTTATAACACTTTTTGTAATTATTTTCTTAACTCCTTAATATTGGAGTTGTATTAGATAATATTCAGTAAATCTCATTTCATTATCAATATATCATGTATAAAAATATATTTGATTAACTATCATTTTGCATTTTTTCCTGGTTTTACAATTGTGAATCTTGACTTTTTTCTTGACTTTAATGTGCAACCTGGGTGACATAGCAAGACCTATCTCAAATGTTCAGAAACTGTTTTGTTAATTTTTCTTTGACCAGGGTATGGATATGCCTGAGTTCTATGCTTGTCTTTCCCATATTCAATTACAGACAACAATATTGTATCATTGTTGATAACACAGTATGTGTATCCCTACATGGCAGCCATTATATGGAGGGCTGCAGTTCCAGCAGGAAAAAAATTGACAAGCTTCTGCTCTCATGGAGCACACTTTCAAGTATGAGAAATAGACTAAAAACAAAGACAGACATGTGATCTCCTTTTTACTTAACCTAATTAATACAGAGACCATTTTTAATAATGCAAACTCTGAAATATGATTTATAGTTAACAATACAAGGCTCTGTTAATAATCCATGGTGGTGTCATATGAATAGTGTAAGGGGCATTTATATAGATGGCATGGTTAGCAAAAGCCATTCTGAGGTATTGACAACTAGAAGCTGGAAAGGGTCAATCATGCTGAGAAATGGAGAAAAACACTGATGCTTTAAAGGAACTGAGGGGCTGCAGCTTAGAGTTATGGCAACTTGTATGTTTACAGTTAGTTTGAAAAAAATGTTTTGAAAGTGCCACTGCAGTGCAACCTGGGTGACATAGCAAGACCTATCTCAAAAAGAAAAGAAAAAAAAAAAAAAAACAAGAAGAGAAAAGAAGGAAAAGAAAATGAATTGATTGACTTGATGTCCTCTCTAGATTTCATTTCAAGATTTTCCCCCAATGATATCTTTATTTTCCTTTTTCAAATTCACTACTCCCCATTTTCACCCGTAAAGTTTGGATAGGTTTGAATTCACCTTGACTTCTGGAGTGTAACATGAATATCTTAAACTCACTTTTTAATGCTATTATCCTGTTCACAGTGATTGGTTTAGGAAAGATATTACCTGGTTGTGGCAAATGAGAGAGAATCTCACAATACCATATGTACTAGAGGAATAAATTTTTTTTTACCCTTAGATTATAGTTACTGTCTTGTGAGAGATCACAGAACTGTAGCAGATCAAGAGTGGGTGTAGGGAGATTTACTTAGAATATCTTTAAGAAGAAAATTATTTCTAAATTGATCATAATATACCTTAGTATATTATAAAAGTTTTGTTTATATTGATTATCCTTATGGTTCCTTATTTATATTTATTGTCTGTACATTACAAAATAGCATAGCAGAATTGACTGTCACATAATTATTTGCTAGCCTATCTGTTTAATTTTAATTTTTCATTGTGTGGATACATAGTAGCTGTATAAATTTGGGGGATAGATGAGTTATTTTGCTACAGGCATACAATGCATAATAATCATATCATTAAGTGAAAGATTCACCATCTGAATTATATATCATTTCTTTGTGTTACAAACAATCCACTTATATTTGTTTAGTTATTTTATTTCTTTCAATTAATTATTTTAATACAGCATCTCACTCTGCTACCCAGGCCAGAGTGCTGTAACAGAAACAGGGCTCACTTCAGCCTTAACCTCCTGGGATCAAGGTATATTTCCATCTCAGCCTCGTGAGTAGCTATGACTACAGACATGTGCCACTATATCTGGCTAATTAAAAAAAAAATGTAGAGACAGGGTCTCATCATGTTGTCCAGGCTGATCTCAAACTCCTGAGTACAAGCAATTCTGCCTTGGACTCCCAGCATTCTGGGATTACAGGCATGAGTCACCCACCACATCTGCACTTTTAAAGATATTTTAAGAGAGAAGAATCGAATAGATGCAATAAAAAATGATAAAGGTGATACCACCACTGATTCCACAGAATTACAAACTACCATCAGAGATTACTACAAAAAATTATATGCACATAAATCAGTGAGTCTAGGAGAAATAGATAAATTCCTGGACACTTACATCCTCTCAAGACTAAACCAGGAAGAAGGTGAATCCCTGAATAGGCCAATGACAAGGTCTGAAGTTGAAGCTGCAATTAATAGCCTACAAACCAAAAAAAAAAAAAAAAAAAAAAAAATCCTGGACCAGAGAGGTTCACAGCCAAATTTTTCTAGAGGTACAAAGAGGAGCTGGTATCATTTTTTCTGAAACTATTCCAAATAATACAAAAAGAGGGAATTCTCACTAACTCAGCCAGAGCAACCAGGCAAGAAAAAGAAATAAAAGTTATAAAATTAGAAAAAGAGGAAGTCAAATTGTCTTTATTTGCAGATGACAAGATCGTATATTTAGAAGATCCAAACCTTATGGGTGAAAATGGGGAGTAGTGAATTTGAAAAAGGAAAATAAATATACCATTGGGGAAATGTTTGAAATGAAATTTATAGAGAGGACATCAATTCAATCAAGTCATTTTCTTTTCTTTCTTTTTTCTTCTTCTTTTTTCTCTAAATATACAATCCCCATCATCTCAGCTCAAAATCTCCATAAGATGATAAGCAACTTTACCAAAGTCTCAGGATACAGTCAATGTGCAGAAATCACAAGCATTCCTATACACCAATAACAGACAAATCATGAGTGAACTCCTATTCACAATTGCTGCAAAGAGAATAAAATACTTAGGAAAACAACTAGGAGAAACACAAACCACCGCTCAAGAAAATAAGAGAGGACACAAAAAGTTGAAACAACATTCCATGCCCATGGTTAGGAAGAATCAATATTGTGAAAATGACCATACTGCCAAAGTAATTTATGGATTCAATCCTATTCCCATCGAGCTACCATTGACTTTCTTCACAGAACTGGAAAAAACACCTTAAACTTCATATGGAACCAAAAAACAGCCTGTATAGCCAACACAAACCTAATAAAAAAAAAATAGACAAACTGGAGGCATGATACTCCATGACTTCAAACTATACTACAAGACTATAGTAATTAAAAGAGCATGGTACTGATACAAAAACAGAGATATAGACCAATGGAACTAAACAGAGACCTTGAAAGTAACATCACACATCTACAACCATCTGATCTTTGAGAAGCCTGACAAAAACAAGCAATGCAGAAAGGAGTCCCTGTTTAATAAATGGTGGTGGAAAAACTGGCTAGCAGTGTGCAGAAACTGGACCCTTTCCTTACACCCTATACAAAAATTAACTCAAGATGGATTAAAGATTTAAACATAAGATTTAACACCTTAAAAACCCTTGAAGAAAACCTAGGCAATACCATTCAGGACATAGGCATAGGCAAGAACTTCATGACTAAAACACCAAAATCAATGGCAACAAAAGCCAAAATAGACAAATGGGAACTAATGAAACTTAAGAGCTTCTGCACAGCAAAAGAAACAATCATTCAAGTGAACTTGCAACCAACTGAATTGGAAAAAAAAATTTTGCAATCTGCCCATCTGCCAAGGGGCTAATATCCAGAATCTACAAAGAACTTAAACAAGTTTACAAGAACAAAACCAACACCATCAAAAAATGGGTAAAGGATATCAACAGACACTTCTCAAAAGAGGACTTTCATGCAGCCAACAAACATATGAAAAAATGCTTATCATCTCTGGTCACTAGAGAAATACAAATCAAAACCACATTGAGATATCATCTCATGCCAGTTAGAATTGTAATCATTAAAAAATCAGGAGATAACAGAGGCTGGAGGGGATGTGGGGAAATAGGAATGCTTTTGCACTGTTGGTGGGAGTGTAAATTAGTTCAACCATTGTGGAAGACAGTGTGGAGATTCCTCAAGGATCTAGAACTAGAAATATAATTTGACCCAGCAGTCTCATTACTGCATATATACTCAAAGGATTATATGTCATTATATTATAAAGACACATGCACATGTGTGTTCATTGCAGCACTGTTTACAATAGCAAAGACTTAGAACCAACCCAAATGTCCATCAGTGATAGATCGGATAAAGAAAATGTGGCACATATATGCCGTGGAATACTATGTAGCCATAAAAAGGATGAGTTAATGTCCTTTCCAGGGACATGGATGAATCTGGAAACCATCATTCTCAGCAATCTGACACAAAAACACAAAACCAAACACCGGATGCTCTCACTCATAAGTGGATGTTGAACAATGAGGATGCATAGACACAGGGAGGGGAACATCACACCCTGGGGCCTGTTGGGGGTAGAAGGGCTAGGGAAGGAATAGCAAAGGGTGGGGAATTGGGGAGGGACAGCATTAGGAGAAATACCTAATGTAGATGTTGGGGGGGTGGATGCAGCAAACAAACATGGCATGTGTATACCTATGTAACAATCCTGGACAAGCTGCACATGTACCCCAGAATTTAAAGTATAATAATAATAATGAAGAGCTACATAACTAAATAAATAAATGTACAATAAATTGCTGTTGACTGGAATCACCCTGCTGTGCTATCAAATACTAGATCTTGTTCATTCCAGGCTTTCCCACAGTATTCTTTCTAGTCTCTGGTAACCATAGTTTCACTATCTGCATGGGTTCAATTGTTTCAATTTTTAGCTCCCACAAAACATGCTATGTTTGTTTTTCTGTGCCTGGCTTATTTCGTTTAATATAATGACCTCCAGTTCTACCCATGTTATTGCAAATGACAAGATCTCATTTGTTTTAATGGGGAATAGTACTTCATTGTGTATATGTACTATGCTTTTTACATTCATTCATCAGTTGATGGACACTTAGGTTTCTTCTAAATCTTGGCTATTATACTGATTTCCTTTCTTTGTGGTATATACCTAGGAGAGGGATTGCTGGGTTATAGGATAGCTACTTTTTTTTTTTTTCGAACCTCCAAACTGTTCTTCATAGTGTTTGTACTAATTTACATTCCCACCAGCACTGTATGAAGGATTCCTTTTCTATACATCCCTGCTAGAATTTGTTGTTGATCATCTTTTGGAGTCATTTTTACTGCAGTGAGATTGTAGTTTTGATTTTCATTTTTCTGATAATCAATGATCCTGAACACTTTTTCATATGCCTGTTTGCCATTTGTATGCCTTATTTTGAGAAATGTCTATTCTTATCTTTTGACTATTTTTTGATCAGATTATTAGATTGTTTCCTATACAGCTGTTTGACATCCTTATATATTCTGGTGATTAACCCCTTGTCAGATGGAGAATATTTTCTCTCATTCTGTGGGTTGCCTTTTCACTTTGTTAATTAATTCCTTTGCTGTTCGGAAGCTCTGAACTTAATTGTGATCCCATTTGTCCATTTTTGCTTTTGTTGCCTGTGCTTTTGGGGTATTGTTCAAGACAGGTTTGTCCAGTTCAATGTACTGAAGACTTTCCCCCATCTTTTTTTTAGTAGTTTCATAGTTTGAGGCTTACAGTTAAGTCTTTAATCCATTTTGATTTGACATTTGTATATGGCGAGAGATCGGGATCAAGTTTTATTCTGCACATGGATACCTGGTTTTCCCAGCAACATTTACTGAATGACTTTTCCCTAGTAGATGTTCTTGAAAACTTTGTTGAAAGGAGCTCACTGAAAATGTATGGATTTATTTCAAAATTTTCTATTCTGTTGCATTGTTCCTCATGTCTGATTGTATGCCAGTACTATGCCATTTTCATCTATAGCTTTGTAGTACAAAGTGAAGTAAGGTGATATGATTCCTCCAGTTGTGTCCTTTTTGCTTAGAATAGCTTTTACTATTCTGGGTCCTGTGTGGTTTCATATAAATTTTAGGACATTTTTTCGATTTCTTTGAAGAATGTCATTGGTGTTTTGATAGGGATCACATTAAATCGGTAGATTGGGGTACTATGGACATTTTAACAATATTTATTCTTTATATCTATAAACATGGAGTATATATTTTAATTTTTTTGGTGTCCTCTTTGATTCCTTTCATCAATGCTTCATGGTTTTTAATTGTAGAGATCTTTTGCACTTTTGGTTAATTCCTAATTATTTTATTTTTTTTTACAGCTATTGAAAATAAATTTTTTTCATATTGTTCACTGTTGGCATATAGAAATGCTGCTGATTTTTATATGTTGATTTCTTTATCATGCAAATTTACTGAGTTTATTTATTCATTTCAATAGTTTTCCTTGGGATTCTTTAGGTTTTTTTCAAATACAAGATTATAACTGCAAACACACATAATTTGACTTATTCCTTTTCAATTTGGATGCACTTTACTTCTGTCTCTTTTCTGATTGCTTTAGCCAGGATTACCAGTACTATGTTGAATAACAGTGGTAAAAGTGGGTTTTATTTTGCTGTTCTAGATCTTAGGGGTAAGGTTTTCAGTTTTTCTTTCTTTAGCATGATACCAGCTACAGTCTATACTCAGTTGTTTTGACTTTTTTGCAATTTTTGAAGACATATTTGTAGCCTAAATTATGATCTGTTCTTGAGAGTAGGCCATGTGTTGAGCAGAATAACGTGCATTCTGAGTCCATTGGATCAAATTTTCTGGAAATATCTATTAGGACCCTTTGGTCTATAGTGGAGATTAAATTAGATGTTTCTTTTTCAATTTTCTGTATAGATGACATGACCAATGCTGAAAGTGAGGTGTTGTATTCTCCAGCTATTATTGTATCGGAATCTATGTCTCTCTCTGCCTCTAAGAATAAGAATTTTTTTTTATTTTAGCATTTACCTTACTTGATCCAAGTATTACATCTGTTGTTTTATGGTTTTCATGGAATATCCATTTCCATCTCTATATTTTAAGTCTATACATGTCTTTATAAGTGTAGTGTATTTTGTGTAGGCAGCAGATGGTTAGGTCTTGTATTTTTATTCATTCAGCCACTCTACATCTTTTGATTGGAGAGTTTAGTCCCTCGTATTTAATGGTATTATAGCTAAGTCAATAGTTACATCTGCCATGTTGTTGTTTTCTGGTTGTTTTGTAAATATTTCTTTTCTGTCTTTCATTTAGTGAAATAAGTTTCTCTGGTGGAATATTTTAAATTTTGCTTTTTATTTTTTTTTGTATTCCTTGTATGTTTTTAGATTTGAGGTTACCATGAGGCTTACAAATAACATAACCCATTATTTAATACAGATGAAAACCTATCACTGATTGCATAAACAAACAAAAACTAAACAAGAAGCAAAAGTAAACTAAAAAATCTGTCCAGTTTAACTTGTCTCCCTGCTTTTTAACTTTTTGTTCTTTCTATTTATATCTTATACTATCTGTGCCTTAAAAAGTTGCCATTGTTATTATTTTTGACTAGGTCATCTTTTTATTAGATGATCTAATAAAATTTTATTACTTTTGATTCGATCATCTACTTGAGATACAAAGTTTACAAACCATCATTACAGTGTTATAATATCCTGTTATTCTACACACTATTTCCAGAGAGTTTTATATGTTTAAATAATTTATTATTGTTCCTTAATATATTTTTCTTTCATATTGAGTAACTCCTGGCATTTCTTATATGGCAGATCTGGAGTTGAGAAAATCCCTGGCCTTTTCATTGTCTGGGAAAGGCTTTATTTCTTCTTCATGTTTGCAGGATATTTTTGCTGGATATAACATTCTACTATAAAAGTCCTCTTTTTCTATTTGCACTATAAATATGTCATGTTACTCTCTCCTGGCCCATAAGGTTTCTCCTAAAATGTCTGCTGCCACATACTTTGGCACTCCATTATGTGTTATTTTTTTCTTTTATCATGCTGCTTTTAGGATTCTTTTTTATCCTTGACCTTTGGGAATTTTATTATTAAATGCTTTGAGGTAGTCTTGGTTTATATCTGCTTGGTGTTCTATAACTCTCTTGTACTTGTTATTGATACCTTTCTCTAGCTTCGAGAATTTGGCCATTATTATCTCTTTGAATAAATTTTCTACTTCTATCTCTGTCTCTTCTTCAATGTGAATAACTCTTAGATTTGCCATTTTGAGGTTATTTTCTAGATCTTGTAATTGTGTATTTTTTAAAGTATTTTTTCTTTTGTGGCCTCTGTGTATTTTGAGATAGCCTACTTTCAAGCTCACTAATACTTTATTCTGATTGATAAATTATGGTATTAAGAAATTCTGATGCATTCCTCAGTATGTCAATTGCATTTGTTAGCTCCAGAAATTCTACTCAATTCTTCGAAATATTTGCAATCTCCTTTTAAAATTTATCTAATAGAATTCTAAATTTTTTCTCTGTATTAACTTGAATTTCTTTGAGTTTCCTAAAAACAGCTCTTTGGAAGTCTGTCTGAAAATCCTCATATCTCTTTCTCTTCAGGTTTTGTCCCTTGCACATTATTTATTTTATTTGGTGAGATTATGTTTTCCTGAATAATCTTGATGTCTGTGGATATTAATTTGTGTCTAGGCATTAAATATTTCAGCATTTATTGTCATCTTCACAATCTGGGCTTGTTTGTACTCACCCTTCCTGAGAAAGTTTTCAGGTATTTGAAGGGACTTGGGTATTATAAGGTAAGCTTTTGGTCACTGCAGCCATATCTGCATTAGAGGGTAATTCAAGGCCAGTAGCACTGTTTTTCTTGCAAACTTGTAAGGATTCCACCTTGGTGGTCTTGAATAAGATCCCAAATAATTCTCTGGATTACCAAGTAGAGACTCTTGTTCTCCTCCCTTACTTTCTTCCAAACATAGAGAGTCTAACTCTCTCTGTGCTGTGCTTCCTGGAGCTAAGGGAGGTATGAAACAAGCACTTTTCTGTCCACCACCAGTGGGACTGCACTGGGTGCCACCTGAAGCCAGCACAGCACTGGGTGTCCCCTAAGGCCCTTGATAAATACTACCTGGCTACCACCGATGTTTGCTCAAGGCTCTAGGACTCTACAATTAGCAGATGGTAAAGCCGACCAGTCTTGTGACCTTTTGTATGAGTCTGTTTTCACACTGCTATAAAGAAACTACCTAAGATGAGGCAATTCATTAACAAAAGAGCTTTATTTGACTCATACTTCTACATGACTGGGGAAGCCTCAGGGAATTTACAGTCATGGTAAGAGGCAAAAGGAAAGCAAGGCACATCTTACATGGTGTCAGGAGAGAGAGTAAGAGACAGAGGAAATGCCACACTTCTAAACCATCAGATCTCCGGAGAACTTAGTATCATGAGAACAGCATGGGAGAAATTTCCCCCATGATCCTATTACCTCCCACCAGGCTTCTCTCTTAACATGTGAAGATCCCAATTTGAGATGAAATTTGAGTGGAGACACAGAGCCAAACCATACTATCTTCTCTTTAGAGTATCAAGTTTACCCTTGTCCTGGGCCCCAGCACATCCAGAGATGGTGTCTAGGACCTGTGGCTGGGAGCTGGAAACTTTAGAAATTGACCTTGTACTCTTCTACTTCACCTGAGCTGATACTAAAACCACAAGACAGTTATGTCTACTTTTCCCTCCTCTTTTCACAAGCAGAAGCGTCTCTCCCTTTGTGTACCACCACCACAGGTCCATAGTGAGTATTGCCAGGATACCACCAATGTTTACTTATGATCCAAAGGCTCTTCAACAGGTCTTCCAGGCCTGTGAGTCACCCTTCAGGACAGTGGGCTCCCAGCCAGCTCAGGGTCAGTTCAGAAATGTTATCCAAGAGCCAAATTCTGCAAAAAGGGAACCCAAAAGCCCAGTTGGTGCTCTGCCCCACTGTGGCTAAGCTAGTACCTAACCTGCAAAACAAAGTCCTGTTGAGTTTTTAATCTCTTTTTCTCAATTGGAGGGAAGGATACTTTCCTAGTTTGTAGCTGAAGTCCCTGGGGTTGGGAGAATGGTGACACAAGCACTCTCTTGGACATTCAGGCTGGTTTCTCACTGGGTTGCATGCACCACAAGTCCACTGCATCTCAGCCCAGCACAACTCTGGGACTTGCTGAGTAATTGCACTTCTTAGGGCCTAGACTGCCCTTAAAGTTTATTTAGAATCCCATAGCCGCTTAGCCTCTGGTGGCAAGGCTTGTCAGAATATAAGTTCCAGCTGCTGGGGTGAGCAATTCCTCTCTGCCTAGGGCTGGTCTAAATGTTCCCTAGGTGGGTGTTAGCTGATTTGTGCCAAGTGTTGCTTTCTGTCATGACAGGGCAGCTCTGAGTTTAATGAAAAATCTGACAATCACTCTGTTCTTTCTCCTCAAGGTGAACAGATTCTCTCTCTAAGCCATGTAGCTGCTGGAGCATATAGGAGTGAGGTGACATCAGCAGTACAAAACTGACTTTCTTACCTTCTTCAGTGCCTCTTTCTGTGATCTGAAGTTAAAATCAAGTACTATGATAGTTCATTAGATTTTTTGTTCTTATGAAGGTTCATTTTTGTGTGGATAGTTTTTCAATTTGACATTCCTATTGGTGGGGGCATGATTGACAAAGGCTTTTTTTTGGTCATATTGTTTTGCCTGCTTTCAGCTTATCTGTCTTTCATATTTAGTCTGGTTGATGTAATTTTTAACCTAGTGTCATTTATAGTTTTATTTACTAACTTGTTTTTATTTTCTATTAATTTTTAATTAATGCATTATAATTATGCATATTTACAGGGTACAATGTGATGTTACTTCACATATCCATGTTTTATAATGATCTAATAAGAGTTGTTAGTGTATCTATTACCTGATGCATTTTTCATCTTTTGGTGGTTGGAACATTCAAATGCCTCTCTTATAGCTATTTTGTAACATACAATATTTTAGTGTTAACCATAGTCAGCCTAGCATGCAATATAATATCAGAAATTATTCCTTCTATCTGACTGTAATTTTGTATCTGTTGACTCACCTCTCCCCATCCTTCTCTCTATCCTCCCCTCCTAGTCTCTGATAACCGTTGATCTACCCTTCTTTTATTGTGCAACATATTTCTAGGTTTTTATTTATAGATTTTCACATACAAGTAAGTCTTTCTGTCTCTAGTTTATTTCACTTAACATTATATCCTCCAGGTTTATCCCTACTGTCACAAATGAGAAGATTTCATTCTTTTATATGGCTGAATGGTATTCCATTGTGTATATACACCCCATTTTTACCCATTAATCAATTATTGGACACTCAGGATGATTCCATTTACTGATTTGTTTTTAACTGAATCAATCAAGTGTACAATTTCCAGGTTGGACTGTGATCATTGTAATAATATGCCTATGTATCTACCTTAATGAATATCCTTCCACATATGATTCTAAATTTTAACCTGCACAATGTAATATAAACAAAAAACATTTTATCAGTTTTTCAATAGAAAAATATGGCTTCCTTATTAAAAGCTATCTTGTTGAAACTTATAGCACAAGTGATAAAGTTGAGACATTAAATGTATTTACAGTTCAAACAAGGAAGGCAATATTTACTATTATGATTCAGCACCAAACTAAAGGTCCAGGGGTATAAAGACACTATATGTAAAACAGGAAATGTAAGAAGAAAACATCAAAACCTATAAAAACCTAATGAAAATTAACTCAAGTGTAGTAAAATCTTACTCATGAATACTATTATAAATATAATAAATAACCTATAATACAATGAATCCAAACAGTGCTTTAAGGAACATGTCACATCCAAAGTTTAACCTAGCAATGTTTCTAAGTTAATTAGATCACTTACAGTGTAACTGGATAACTTATTCTCTATTTACCACTTCAGAATCTTTTCTTCCCTCTATGCCATATTCTGGACCATGGAAAGCTGATCTTTATTGATTGCATGACTTGCTCCTTGCACTCTGGCTTCCAGTTGAGTTTGTCTAATCAAAGGAGGTGACAAGGGAACAAGTGTGCTTCTTTCCCCAATTCTTTTCTCTATGTCTATGTTTTAGCAGGCTTTACTCCTCTTCAAATGACTGCAACTCTCAGCAAGGATTCAATTTCCTAGACTTTTATTTCTTCCCAGGTACTAGTAACACTGCTCCTGCTTTTCATGGAGGAGAGGTAGTGGAGCCCCTTGATTTTCATTCTTTAGAGGTCTCACTGACCTTTATTGTCTGTGTTAATCCTAACTACAAATCTACGTATTGAATAGTTTTAAAAATTTCTGTGAATGCTATTGTAAATTATTAGTGTATTCATGTAGTCTATTCTTGAGGATTCTTTCTGCTGAATTTGGACATTTTATTCTATCTTGAAGTTTCATTTATTTTGTAATTCTAACTTTTATTTTAGATTCAGAGGTACATGTACAAGGTTTTTACTTGAATATAATTTATAATACTAAAGTTTTTGACAAGGATCATCCTGTCACTCAGGTAGTGAGCATACTAACCAACACTTAGTTTATTTCAATTTTTGCACCCCTATCTCACTTCCCCTTCTAGAAGTCATCAGTGTCTTTTGTTGTCATTTTTATGTCCATTAGTAACCATTTTGCTACACTTATACATGAGAACATGTGGTATTTGGTTTTCTGTCCCTATGTTAATTTACTTAGGATACATCCTCCAGTTTCATCCATGTTGGTCCAAAGATGATTTTAGGCTTTTTAATGGCTGTATAGTATTCCATGGCATATTTGTACCACATTATTTTTATCAGATCCACCATTGATGGACACCTAAGTTGATTTTCTAACTTTGTTATTGTTGATAGTGCTGCAACAATCATATAAATGCATATTTTTTTGGTAGAAAAATTTGTTTTCTTTTGGATATATATCCTTTAATGAGGTTGTGAGGTAGAATGACAATTCTATTTTAAAGTCTTTGGGAAATCTCCAAACTACTTACACAGTGACTGAACTAATTTACACAGATACGGTTTGTCTGTGTCCCCCTCCAAATCTCATCTTGAATTGTAGCTCCCACAATTTCCATGTGTTGTGGAAGGGACCCCATGGAAGGTAATTGAATCATGAAGGTGGGTCTTTCGCATGCTAGTCTTGAGAAAGAAAATAAGTCTCACAAGAGCTGATGGTTTTTTAAAGGGGAGTTTCCCTGCACAAGCTCTCGTTTTGCCTACTGCCATTCATGTAAGACATAACTTGCTTTCTCTTTGCCTTCCAGACCATGATTGCAAGGCCTCCACAACCATTCAGAACTATGAGTCTCTCAAACCTCTTTATTTTGCAAATTATCCAGTCTTGGTGATGTCTTTATCAGCAGTGTGAAAATGTACTAATACATTTTCCAACAGTGTATGAGCATTCCCTTTTCCCTACAGCCTTGCCAGGATCCATTGTTTTTGACTTAATAATAGCTATTCTGACTAGTGTGAGATGATATTCTATTATGTGTTCAATTTGCATTTCTCCAATTATTGGTCATGGGCATTTTTTTGTATGTTTCTTCATCACTTTTATGTCTTTTTTATTTTTTTAATGAGAAGTGTCTTTTCATGTCTTTTGCCTATTTTCAATAGGGTTATTTGTTTTTACTTGTTGAATACTTTAAGTTTCTTATAGAGTCTAGATATTATACCTTTGTAACATGCAGTATTTGTTAATATATTATAGATCATCAAATTAATTTGTTCATAATTTTTTACAGTGCAAAGGCTCTTTTAGTTTAATTAGGTAACACTTGTCAATGTTTCTTTTTGCTGCAATTTCTTTTGAGGACTAGTCATAAATTATCTCCCAAAGCTGATGTCCAGAATGGTGTTTTCTATGTTTTCTTCTAGGATTTTTATAGTTTGTAATCTTACATTTAAATTTTTTATTAAATAATATTTTAATTGTGGGTAAATAGTAGGTATATATATTTATGAGGTACAAGAGATATTGTTTACCTTTTGGATAAAGATCATTTTAAATGAGGTGAAATAATATCCTTTTGTTGAATTGACCTCTTTATCATTATGTAAACTTTTTTGTCTCTTCTTATAGTTTTAGTATTAAAATCAACTTTTTTCAGATACAAATATAATTAATTTTGCCCTTTTTTGGTTCATGGAATATCTTTTTCCATCCCTTTATTTTCAGTCTTTGTGTGTCTTTATAAGCAAAGTGTGTTTCTTGTAGGAAACAGATGAATGGGTCTTATTTATTGATCCATTCATCCAATATACATCTTTTGACTGGAGGGTTAAATCAATTTACATCATTGTTATTATTGATAAGTAAAGACTTACTTTATATTTCTTTTCTGATTGTTTTGTGGTCTTTTTCTTTGTTTCTTTCCTCTCTATCTTCCTCTAGTGAAGCTGATTTTCTCTGGTGATATTGTTTGTTTCTTGATCTTTATTTTTTGCATATTCATTTTATGTTTTTTTTGTGTAAGGTTTCCATCAGGACTGCAAATCCCATCTTATTATTCATTATTTTAACCACATAAAATCTTTTAACACTATTTGCATAAACAAAGAAACAAAAAGAAAATACAGATTCTATATTTAACTTCATTCTCCCATTTTTAACTTTTTATCATTTCTATTTACATCTTATTGTATTGCCTAGGAAAATATTGCCTTACAGGTTTCCACTGAAAAGCCTGATATAAAATATATTGGCACTCCATTGTATGTTATTTATTTCTTTTCTCTTGCTGCTTTTAGAATCATTTTTTTATACTTAGCATTTAGGAGTTTCTTTTTTTTTTCTTGTTTCTGAGAGCATATATTCTATATAAATTTTAAGTTCTGGGATTCATGTGTAGGGTATGTAGGTTTGTTACATAGATAAATGTAAGTCATGGTGGTTTGCTGCACCTATTAATCCATCACTTAGGTATGAATCCCTGCGTGCGTTAGCTCTTTATCCTCAGTCTCTCCCTCCTCCTGCATCCCTTTGCCCTGACAGACCCTAGTATATGTTGATCCCCTTCCTGTATCCATGTGTTTTCATTGTTCAGCTCCCACTTTTAAGTGAGAACATTAGGTGTTTGGTTTTCTGTTTCTGCATTAGTTTGCTGAGGATAATGGCTTTGAGCTCCGTCTATGTCCCTGCAAAGGACATGATCTCATTCTTTTTCTTGCTGCATAGTATTCCATTATATATATGTACTATATTTTCTTTATCCAGTCTATCACTGATGGGCATTTGGTTAATTCAATGTCTTTGCTATTGTCAATAGTGTGGCAATGACATATGTGCACATTTATATTTATAATGGAATAATTTATATTCCTTTGGGTATATACTCAGTAATGGAATTTCTGAGTGAAATCGTATTTCTGGTTCTTGGTCTTTGAGAAATCACCAAAGTGTCTTACACAATAGTTGAACTAATTTACAACCTTATAAAACTATTCCTATTTTATTGCAGCCTCACCAGTATCTATTGCTTCTTGACTTTCTAATAATTGTCATGCTGACTGGCTTAAGATGGTATCTTGATGTGGTTTGTATTTGTATTTATCTAATAATCAGTAATGTTGAGCTTTTCTTTCATGTTTTTTGGTGACATAACTGTCTCCTTTTGAAAGAAGTGTTTATTCCTGTCTTTTGCCTACTTTTTAATGAGTTAGGGTATTTTTTGTTGTTAATTTGTAAATGTATTTTTTTGTAAATTTGAGCCTGTTTTCTAGATCTTGTGTGACTGTTTTTAAATTTTTTTTTGTTTTCTCTGAATGCGTATTTTCAATGAACTTGTCTTGAAGCTTACTATTATTTCATTTACTTGATTAATTCTGCTATTAAACAACTATGATTCATTCTTCAGTATGCCAATTGTATTTTCTAGCTCCAGCATTTCTGCCTTCCCCTCCCACATCTCTTTGTTAGTTTATCTGATAAAATTTTGAATTTCTTCTCTGGGTTATCTTGAATGTCTTTGAGTCTTCTCAACACTGATATTTTGAATTCTGTCTGAAAGCTCACTTATCTCTGTTTCTCCTGGATTTGTCCCTGGTGGCTTATCTAGTTCATTTGATGAGGTCATGTTTTCCTGGATGATGTTGATGTTAGTAGATGTTCTTCAGTTTCTAGGCATTAAAGGATTAGGTATTTATTGCAGTCTACAAATATTGCAGATATTTGTAGCTGTCCTTCTTGGGAAAGCTTTCGAGACACTTAAAAAAGTGGGTGTTGTAATCTAAACTGTATATACTTTAGGGGGTACTCCAAGCCTAATAATGTTGTCATTTTTACAGTGGCATAGAGGTACCACCTTGATAGTCTTGGACACAATCTGGGAGAATTATCTGGATTATCAGACAAAGACTCTTATTGTTCCCTTACTTTCTCCAAAACATACAGAGTCTCTCTGTCTCTGTCTCTGTCTCTCTCTCTCTCTCTCTCTTTCTCTCTCTCTCTCTCTCTCCTTTCTCTCTGTTCTGTGTCACATAATTAATTCTGGGGAAGAATTAACATAAGAAGCCCTGTGGTCATCACCACTATTACTGTGCTGTATCAGACCTGAAGCCAGCACAATACGGGGTCTTGCCCAAGGCCTGCTGTAACCACTTCCTGCCTACTGCCTATGTTGCCCAATGCTCTGGGGCTACACAATCAATGGTGACAAAGCCATCCAAGTCTATGTCCTTCTCTTTAGTGTGTAAGGTTCCCCAGGTCCCAGGTGGATCAAGAGTACTGTTTGGAGTCAGATACTAGGTTTAGTAAACTTAGAAGTTTACTTGGTGTTCTATTGTATTGTGGCTGAGATTGCACTCAAACCATAAAACAATGTTCTTTCCACTGTTTCTTTCCCTTTCCAAAGTCAGAGGACTGACACCTCATAGCCACAACAATCCCAACCCATGAGAAGTACTGTCAGACTGTGGCCATTGTTCCATTAAAGTTCAAGGTTTCTTAAGTCACCATTTGGTGAATGCTGTCAGACCTGGGACTCACCTTTCAGAAAGGTGGGCTTCCCTCTGGCCCGTGTCAGGTCCAGAAATTCCATCCAAGAATCAAGCCCTAGAATCAGGGGTCCCAAGAACCTGCTTCGTTACCTCACTATGGCCATGATGGTATATAAGGTAAAAAACAAAGTTTCTTTACCTCTTCCTCTACTTTTCTCAAGCAGATGGTGTTTTGTCCCATAGCTATGACAGGTAGTAATGTGTTGAGTCTAACCTGAAGCCAGTAAGTCTCTGAGGCTCAATCAGGGCTCTCAAGTAGTACCAGGTTATAGTTGCTTCTTACTCAGCACTCAAGGCTCTTTAGTTAGCAGGTGATGAATGCTGCCAAGACTGTATTCTTTTCTTCAAGGCAGCAGGTTTCTTTCTGGCTCAGTGTGCGTCTAGATGTTTTGTCTAGGAGCTAGGGCCTGAAATAGGGCTCTGGCTGGTGTCTTATTCTTCTATGGCTGAGCTCATATTCTAGATGCAAGAGAAAGTCTTTCCTGTGCTTTATCTTCTCTTCCAAGCAGAAAGAAGGGATGCAGCAAACAACCATGGCATGTGTATACCTATGTAATAATCCTGTATGATCTACACATGTACCGACAAAAAGAAAAAACCCTCAAAAACAAATGCTGGTTATGTTGCAGAGTAAAAGGAACACTTTTACAATGTTGGTGATAGTGTAAATTAATTCAACCACTGTGGAAGACAGTGTGGCAATTCCTCAAAATCCTAGAAGCGGAAATACCATCTGACCCAGCATTTCCATTACTGTGTAAAAATTCAAAGGAATATAAACCATTCTATTATAAGGATACATGCGTATGTATGTTCACTGAAGTACTATTTACAATAGCAAAATTATGGAATCAACTCAAATGCCCATCAATAATAGGCAGACTGGGTAAAGTAAAAGTGTTATATATACTTGGAAATCTATGCAGCCATAAAAAATGAGACTGAAAACATCCAAAACCAGAATGCCTCTTCTCCTCCAAGGGATCACAACTCCTCACCAGCAAGGGAACAAAGCTGGATGGAGAATGAGTCTGATGAATTGACAGAAACAGACTTCAGAAAGTGGGTAATAACAAACTTCTCTGAGCTAAAAGAACATGTTCTAACCCAATGCAAAGAAACTAAGAACATTGAAAAA
>PVKP010024312.1:0-35194 GCA_004027715.1 Plecturocebus donacophilus | reverse complement strand
CTTTTTTTTTTTTTTTTTGAGACGGAGTTTTGCTCTTGTCACCAGGCTGGAGTGCAGGGGTGCGATCTCGGCTCACCGCAACCTCCGCCTCCCGGGTTCAAGCCATTCTCCTGCCTCAGCCTCCGGAGTAGCTGGGACTACAGGCACACACCACCACGCCTGGCTAATTTTGTATTTTTAGTAGAGACGGGGTTTCACCATGTTGATAAATTGGACTATATGAAAATTAAGAAATTCTGTATTGCTTGAGCCAATTAACAACAACAAAAAAAAAAGATTAAGAATTCTGTTCAACCAAGACACCACTGAAACAGTAAAAAGTCAACTCTGGGTGAATATTTGCAGCTGACAACACACTCTTATCCAAAAACGCCTACAAATCAATTAGAAAAACCCAGCCAGGCCAGGTGCCGTGGCTCACGCCTGTAATCCCAACACTCTGGGAGGCCAAGGAGGGTGTATCACCTGAGGTCGGGAGTTCGAGACCAACCTGGCCAACTTGCGGAAACCCCATCTGTACAAAAAATACAAAAATTAGCCTGATAGGGTGGTGGGCGTCTGTAGTCCCAGTTGCTTGGGAGGCTGAGGCAGGAGAATTGCCTGAACCACGAAGGTGGGGGCTCTTTTCTCATTGTTTTTCTGATGGAGTCACTCTGTCGCCAGGCTGGACGGCAATGGCGTGACCTCGGCTCCCGCCACCTCCTGCCTCAGCCTCCTGAGCGCGGGGACGACAGGCTCCATCAGCACGCCCAGCTCATTGTCGTGTGTTTTGTAGAGGCGGGGTCTTGCCCTGTCAGCCAGGCTGCTCGAGGCCTGATCTCAAGCGGTCTGGCCACCTCGGCCTCCCAAAGTGCTGCGATTCCAGGCGTGAGGCCCCGCGCCCGCGCTGTTCCCATTCGGTGCCTCCAGGCCTCATGCACGTTTACTTACCTAGCTGCTCGCTAAACACACACCACACTCACTAACCCGGTCATATATTTCCGTAGTGTAAGGCCGGCTGCCTGGCTGGGCGCTCGGACGCACCTTTACCTCCTTTTTTCCCTTTTACAAGCCCCAAGCTCAGACATGCTCCGGCATGTTCCCCTCTCCCTTGCTCGCACAGCCTGGTTTTCTCTTAAAGAGCCCAGTATGCAAACAAGGTGCTGCAACCATAGCTTCTTAATAACCAATAGCAGCTAAGCCCTAACAACCAATAGCAGCCGAGTTTTAACAACCAATAGCAGCCAAGTCTTAACAACCAATAGCAGCCGACTTTTAACAACCAATAGCAGCCGAGTCTCAACAACCAATAGCAGTCGAGTCTTAACAACCAATAGCAGGCAAGTAATTCCAACCAACCACAAGCCAAGTCCTAGGTCAAGGCTTGTAACTTACCCAATAGCAGTCTTGCTCTCCCACAACCAATCAAGCTGTTTCACTCCCTATAAAACCCCCTGTCTAAAAATAGCCCCAGTAATTCCCACCAATAACAGGCCAAGTCCTAGGTCAAGGCTTGTAACTTACCCAATAGCAGTCTTGCTCACCCACGACCAATCGAGCTGTTTCACTCCCTATAAAACCCCCTGTCTGAGCGGAGTCCACGTGACTTCTCCGGTCCCTCCTGTCCGGACCGCGGGACCTTGCCCGGGAGCCTGAATAAATTCCCTTGCATTGGATTATTTTGGTGCTGGCCTCAGTTTCTTCGTTTTTATCCTCGGAAACAAACCTCACACCTGGAAGCTTCAGAGCCCTGATACGGACCAGGTACCTCCAGCCAGGACGGCACCAGCCCCTTCAGCAGATGGAACAGTAATTCAAGACAAGCCATTGGAGGGAGTCAGGCCACCTGACACCTCCCAGCCCCTGTGCCTGTTCTGCGCTCCAAAGCCTCTCTTCAAAACACCCTACATTCTCTCCACAGACTGGAGTGTCAATGTTTGGAAAGGGTTATACTCACTCCTCTCTTACTGGCACGGACAATCACATCTCGCTCTCTTTTAGTCACACCTCACTCTTGTTACATGTGCTGCTGCTTCTTTCTTTTTCTTTTTTTTTAATAGAGATGGGGTTTCACCATGTTGGACAGGCTGGTCTCGAACTCCTGACCTCAGGTGACCCGCCCGCCTCGGCCTCCCAAAGTACTGGGGTTACAGGCGTGAGCCACCGCGCCCGGCCATATGGGCTTCTTTTTACAAGAGGTGAGCAGCCAGACCTTTTGCTGGTTACAAATCAGGGTATGAATTGGAGTATACCCTCTGTTTATTTAGGTCTTCCTTAATTTCTTTTTTTTTTTCCTTGAGGCGGAGTTTTGCTCTTGTTGCCCAGGCTGGAGTGCAATGGTGTGATCTCTGCTCCCCGAAACCTCCACTTCCCGGGTTCAACCGATTCTCCTGCCTCGGCCTCCCGAGTTGCTGGGATTACAGGCATGCACTACCATGCCCAGCTCATTTTGTATTTTTAATAGCGATGGGGTTTCTCCATGTTGGTCAGGCTGGTCTCGAACTCCTGACCTCGGGTTACCTATCCTCCTCAGCCTCCCAAAGTGCTAGGATAAAAAGTGTGAGCCTCCTCCCGCAGCCAGTCTTCCTTAATTTCTCTCAATTATGCTTTGCAGTGGTTAGTTAAGACGTCTTGCCTATCTTTGTTTTACATCTAGGTGTTTAATTTGTGAAAGGAAAATAAAAACTCAGGACCTCAGTTCACTATACCAAAAAAAAAAAAAAAAATTAAATTGCTGAGCCATGCAAGCAGCTGCCTTTCCTTTTGTTCCTAAACAGATAGCTACAGATAAAAAGGTTGTAAACTTAGCTGGGCGTGGTGGCTCGCACCTGTAATCCCAGCACTTTGGGAGGCCAAGGCGGGTGGGTCACCTGAGGTCAGGAGTTCGAGACCAGCCTGGCCAACTTGGTGAAACTGTCTCCGCTAAAAATACAAAAATTAGCCAGGTGTGGTGGCCGGCGCCTGTCATCTCAGATACTTGGGAGGCTGAGGCAAGAGAATTGCTTGAACCCAGGAGGCAGAGAATGTAGTGAGCCAAGATAGCACCACTGCACTTCAGCCTGGGTGAAGGAATGAGACTCTGTCTCGAAAAAAAAAAGGTTCAACATCTCCAGTCTACGTTCACCTTATCTTGTTTCAATATCCTCACTCTGTGTTCACCTTATCTTATGTAAAGTGCTGATTTACTAAGCACAAGTGTCAGAGAAACTCCATCTTGAATGAGGGCTTTGTCAAATGAGGCCGAGACCTACTGGGCTGCATTCCCAGGAGGTTAAGGCATTCTTAGTCACAGAATGAGATAGGAGGGGGGCACAAGACACAGGTCGTGAAGACCTTGCTGATAAAACAGATTGCAGTCACGGGGTGCAGTGGCTCACGCCTGTAATCCCAGCACTTTGGGAGGCGGAGGTAGGCAGATCACCTGAGGTCGGGAGTTCAAGACCAGCCTGACGAACATGGAGAAACCCCGTCTCTACTAAAAATACAAAATTAGCCAGGTGTGGTGGCTCGTGCCTGTAATTCCAGCTACTCGGGAGACTGAGGCAGGAGAATCGCCTGAACCCAGGAGGCGGAAGTTGCAATGAGCCAAGATCACACCATTGCACTCCAGCCTGGGCAACAAGAGCAAAACTCCAGCTCAAAACAAACAAAAAAAACCCACCACCAATAACAAGAAAACAGGTTGCAGTAAAGAACCCAGCTGAAACCCACCAAAATCAAGATGGGAACCGGAGTGACCTCTGGTCATCCTCACTCCCACCGGCGCCATGACAGTTTACAACTGCCATGGCAACATCAGGAAGTTACTCTACGTGGTCTCAAAGGGGGAAGCATGAATAATCTATGCCTTGTTTCTCATTTAATCAAAAAATAACTGTAGAAATGGGCAACAGCTACCCTCCAGGCTGCTCTGTCCGTGGAGTAGCCATTCTTTTATTCCTTTACTTTCTTAATAAACTTGCTTTGGACTGGCCCTGAATTCTTTCTTTCCTTCCTTCCTTCCTTTTTTCCTTTCTTTTTCGAGATAGAATCTCACTAGGCCCCCAGGCTGGAGTACAGTGGCACGATCTCGGCTCACTGCAAGCTCTGCCTCCCAGGCTCAAGCAAGTCTCCTGCCTCAACCTCCCAAGTAGCTGGGATTACGGGTGCCCACCACCACACGTGGCTAATTTTTGTAGAGACGGGGTTTTACCATGTTGGTCAGGCTGGTCTTGAACTCCTGACCTCAGGTGATGCACCCGCTTTGGCCTCCCAAAGCGCTGGGATTACAGGCGTGAGCCACTGTGCCTGGCCTCCCTGAATTCTTTCTCATGGGAGATCTAAGAACCCTCTCTGGGGTCTGGATTGGGACCTCTTTCCAGTAACACTAGAGGGATGCATAACTGACTCCCTGCCTGCTCCTTTGCTCTTGTAACATGTGGGTTACCATACCCTCCCTCTTTCCCCTCCAGCCCACTTTTCTCCTTTAAATAAATATATGTGTATTGAGACTGGGTCTCGCTCTATCACCCAGGGTGGAGGAAAGTGGTGCAATCATGGCTCACAGCAGCCTGGACCTCCTGGGCTCCATCGATCCTCATGCCTCGGCCTCCTGAGTAGCAGGGACTGCAGGCAGGTACCACCACACCTGGCTAATTTTTGTATTTTTTGTAGAGATGGGGTTTCACAATGTTAGCCAGGCTGGTCTCGAACTCCCAGGCTCAAGTAATCCTCCCGCCTTACCCTTCTCCTTTATTTTTATTTGTTTTGTTTTTGAGATGGAGTGTTGCTCTGTTACCCAAGCTGGAGTGCAGGGGCTCGATCTCGGCTCACTGCAACCTCCGCCTCTTGGGTTCAAGCCTCCCGAGTAGCTGGGACTACAAGCGCGTGCCACCATGCCCAGTTAGTTTTTTGTATTTTTAGTAGAGACATAGTTTCACCATGCTAACCAGGATGGCCTGGCCCTTTAAGCCACCTTTTTTGTTAGAAAAGAGATGGTTTGGGGGTTGTTTTTTATTACAGGAAATTTTTTTTTTTTTTTGAGATGGATTCCCGCTCTGTTGCCTGGCTGGAGTGCAGTGGTTCGATCTTGGCTCACTGCAATCTCTGCCTCCCAGGTTCAACCAATTCTCCTGCCTTAGCCACCCAAGTAGCTGTTTCACCGTATTGATCAGGCTGGTCTTGAACTGCTGACCTCATGATCTGCCTGCCTCTGTCTCCCAAAGTACTGGGATTACAGGTGTGAGCCACCTTGCCTGGCCTATTACAGGAAAATTTTTAGTAAGATCCTTCACCTTTATTATTTGCCTAAAAATTGTTTTTTAATAACTTCTGTATTATAATGACCTTGCTCAATTCACCTATTTCTAACAGTTTCTTGAGTATCTACAAATAATGACTATAAGAGTTAAAGTTGCCGGGCGTGGTGGCTCATGCCTGTAATCCTAGCACTTTGGGAGGCCAAGGTGGGTGGATCCCCTGAGGTCAGGAGTTCAAGACCAGCCTGGCCATCATGGTGAAACCCCATCTTTAAAAAAAAAAAAAAAAGAGTTAAAGCAAGAGGAAGGAAACACAAAAAGTGACTCAACAGTCAGAGACAGGTTTATTTTGGAGAATAAACCTGAGAGGGGCTTCTGGCTGATTTCCATCAGGGGTGCTCTCTCTTACAGGCTAAGAGTACTTATTGCTTTTTTTTTTTTTTTAGGGTGAGAGGGCTTATTATAAGCTAAGGATGTTTCTGTGTTGGGGAGAAGTTTATAGGGGAAATGGAATGTCTCTGGTCTGAGGGGAGGTTATCTTGGGGCTGACGGCCCTCCGGCTGATGGGAGGTTATCTCGGGGCTGGCATGTCTCTGGTCGGGGAGGGGTTTAGAATGTTTCTGGTCAGAGATGTTGTGATTTATGGTCATGCTGACCTTAGCCCTAAGGCTGATGCCCTTTGAATTTAGGCAATTTTTGGCCGGGCGCAGTGGCTCACGCCTGTAATCCCAGCTACCCGGGAGGCTGAGACAGAACTGCCTGAACCTGGGAGGCGGAGGTTGCTGTGAGCCGAGGTCACGCCACCGCACTCCAACCGGGGCAACAGAGCGAGACTCCGTCTCAAAAAGAAAGGAAAAGAATGTAGGCAGTTTTTAATCAGGGTGAACTTTAAAATGAGTGCTTGACCGAGATGGCGATGCTCCTGCCCAGTCGGTGACAATTTTGTGTCCTCCCTTCCAGCTTTATTGTCACCTTAGTACATCGGCTAAGACTTCCCCTGTACTACTGAAAGGAAATCATGAAATAATGCTTACCTTGCTTTTGATCTCAAAAGGGAGGCCTTTTATATTGTGCCTTTAAGCATGACACTTACTGTAGGATTTTGTAGCCACAGTTTATCAGATTAAGGAAGTTTCCTTTCACGCCTCGTTGCCGAGAGTTTTTATTCTAACTGAATGTGGGCAAATTGAATGATTTTCTGCATCTACTGAGATGGTAAGTGATTTTTCTTTTTTTCTTTTTTTTTAATTAAGACGGGGTTTCACCATGTTGGTCAGGCTGGTCTTGAACTCCCGACCTCAGGTGATCCGCCCACCTCGGCCTCCAAAGTGCTAGGATTACAGGTGCAAGCCTTGATTTTCTACTGTTCAGCCAGTCTTGCATTCCCGGAGCAAACTCACGTTGGTGGGGATGAATTTGTTTTGCTTTCTGTATCCCTGGATGTGGTTTGCTCATGTTTTGTTTCATCTCTGTTCGTGAATCGAATACACCTACATTTTTCCTTCTTGGCATTTTTTTTTTTGCCAGGCTTTGCTTTCAAGGTTATGCTTGCTTCTTCAAAGACATTGAGCAGTATTTCCTCATTTCTGTTCCCTGGAAGTTTGTGTAAGACTGGTATTTTTTCTTTCATCAGGTTTCAAAGAATTCACTGAGGAAGAGTTCTGGGCCTGGAGCCACTTCCTCTAGCCCTGTGGGAATCTCACTGTTGTTTTAATTGGCAGTGTTTATTTATGAGTAGGCTTGAGAACTTTTTGTCTGTTGAAACAGCCATTTGTAGCTTTCTTTCTGTGAACAATGAGTCACATCCCTATGTGTATTTTTACTGGATATTTGGCCTTTTTTTTTTTGACTCATTCTGTCGCCCAGGCTGGAGTGCAGTGGCGCGATCCCGGCTCACTGCAACTTCTGCCTCTGGGTTTAAGCGATTCTCCTGCAGCCGGGATTACAGGCACCTGCCACCAAGCCCGGCTAATTTTCGTATTTTTAGTAGAGACGGGGTTTCACCGTGTTGGTCAGGATGGTCTCAATCTCTTGACCTTGATCACCTTGTTAGCCAGTCTGGTCTTGAACTCCTGACCTTGTGATTCACCTGCCTCGGCCTCCCAAAGTGCTGGGATTACAGGCATGAGCCACCGTGTCCAGCCTTGAAACTGTTTTTCTCCAGGTTTTTCATCGGTCTTTTGTTGTTGATAATAGAGAGGAGATCTTACCATGTTGCCCAGGTTGGTCTCAAACTCCTGGGCTCAAGTGATGTGCCTACCTGAGCACCTCAAAGTGCTGGGATCACAGGTGTGAGCCATTGTATTTGGCTTGATGTTAAAAAAAAATCTTAAAAGACCAGTAAAGGCTGAGCAGAGTGGCCTCATGCCTGTGATCCCAGCACTTGGAAGATTCAGGTGGGTGGAGTGCTTCAATTCAGGAATTTGAGCCTGAACAACATGGCAAAACCTCATTCTATTTTTTAAATATTTTTTAAATCAAATTTTTTTGCCAGGCACAGTGGCTCACACCCATAATCCCAGCACTTTGAGAGGCCGAGATGGGTGGATCGCCTAAGGTCAGGAGTTCGAAACCAGCTGACCAACATGGTGAAACCCATCTCTACTAAAAATACAAAAATTCGCTGGGTGTGGTGGCACACACCTGCCATCCCAGCTACTTGGGAGGCTGAGGCGGGAGAATAGCTTGAACCCGGGAGGCGGAGATTGCAGTGAGCTGAGATTGTGCCACTGCACTCCAGCCTGAGCAACAGAGTGAGACTTCGTCTCAAAAAAAGAAAAATATTTAAATAAAAATTAAAAACTAAATTTAATTTTTTAATTTTTGCATGTTTTTATTAATTTTTCTTTTATGCCTTTCTGGTTTTATGACATACCTAAAAAGGCCTGCTCCACTCTAAGAACATAAAATTTGCTCATGTGATACTTATATGGTTTCATTTTGAGGGTTTTTTGTTTGTTTATTTGAGACAGAATCTTGCTCTGGAGTGCAGTGGTGCAACCTCGGTTCACCGTAACCTCCATCTCCCGGGTTCAAGTGATTCTCCCGCCTCAGCCTCCCGAGTGGCTGGGATTACAGGTGCTTGCCACCAGGCTGGGCTAATTTTTACATCTGGAACGTTAGTACTTCAGTATCTCCATCTGTAAAACTGGTATAATCACAGCTCCCCTTCTGGAGAGAATTATGGAACAACGCATGTTAAGCAATAGAATAGCACCCGGCCCAGCAGATGCTGTTTCTGTTGTATTAAGACATATATTTGGCTTAAGGGAAGTTCTGCGAAAGGGTAACGTGTACAAAGAGACCCCCACATGCTGAAGGAGCCAAGAAGCTGAAGAAGGAAGCAGACAAATGCAGTTTGTTGGCGTGGCACGATTCATTAGGGGAAACCTACAGACAGAAGCATGGTCTCGGGCAGCCACAAGACACATAACACTCCACACTGCAAACCTCCACACCCAGGACTTACATTTTGGGGGAAATACATGTACTCTGGAAGGAATGTGTAAGTGGCCATAGGTGTCACAGCCTGTGATCTGTGCAACAGCATCAAGGGTGATTTTGAAGGAAATGTACAGTGACTAGGTGTTTCTGCATAATGGGCAATACATCAACTAGACATTTTGGAGGCATTCCCAGTCTCCGGGTTAGATGTTACATGGTGAATTGGCATTTAACATAAAGTCACTTTTGTCCTCACAAGTTATCCATTCCCATTTTATTCAGTGGTTTTTTTTTTAATCTGTTTTTATGAAGAATGTGTGTTAATGGCTGGGTGCGGTGTCTCACACCTGTAATCCCAGTACTTCAGAAAGCCGAGGCAGGTGGATCACCTGAGGTCTCAGGTTCAAGACCAGCCTGGTCAACATGGTGAAACCCCGTCTCTACTGAAAATACAATAATTAGCTGGACGTGGTGGCAGGCGCCTGTAATCTCAGCTACTTGGGAGCCTGAGGCAGGAGAGTTACTTGAACCCAGGAGGCGGAAGTTGCAGTGAACAAAGATCATGCCATTGCACTCCAGTCTAGGAAACAAGAACAAAACTCATTCTCAAAAAAAAAAGAGGCCAGGCATGGCTTAGTGACTCACGCCTATAATCCCAGCACTTTGGGAGGCCGAGGTGGGCTGATCACCTGAGATCAGTAGTTCAAGACCAGCCTGACCAATATGGTGAAACCTTGTCTCTACTAAAAATACAAAAATTAGGTGAGCGTGCTGGTGGGTGCCTGTAGTTCCAGCTACTTAGGAGGTTGACATGGGAGAATTGCTTGAACCCGGAGGCGGAGGTTGCAGTGAGCCAAGATCGTGCAACTGCACTCCAGCCTGGGCACAGAGGGAGACTCCATCTCAAAAAAAAAAAAAGAATGTGTGTTAAAGCCAGGCACGGTGGCTCACACCTATAATCCTAATGCTTTGAGAGGCCAAGGCAGAAGGATCATTTGAGCTCAGATTTAAGATCAGCCTGGCAACATGGTGAAACCCCGTCTCTACAAAAAATTAGCCAGGCGTAGTGGTGTGTGCCTGTAGTTTCAGCTACTCAAGAAGCTGGGGCAGAAACCGAGCGTGATGGCTCATGCCTGTAATCCCAGCACTTTGGGAGGCCGAGGTGGGCAGATCACCTGAGATCAGGAGTTCAAGACCAGCCTGACCAACATGGTGAAACCCCGTCTCTACTAAAAATACAAAAATTAGCCAGATGTGGTGGCGGGCGCCTGTAATCCCAGCTACTCAGGAGTCTGAGGCACGAGAATCCCTTGAACCCGGGAGGCAGAGGTTGCAGTGAGCCGAGATCACGGCACTGCACTCCAGCTTAGGTGATAGAGTGAGATTCTTTATTTTTCCTTTACTGCTGTGTGTGTGTGTGTGTGTGTGTGTGTGTGATGGAGTCTCGCTCTGGCGCCCAGGCTGGAGTCCAGTGGTGCGATCTCAGCTCACTGAAACTTCTGGCTGCCGGGTTCAAGCGATTCTCCTGCCTTAGCCTCTCAAATAGGTGGGATTATAGGTGTGTGCCACCATGCCTAGCTAATGTTTGTATTTTTAGTAGAGATGGGGTTTCACCTTGTTGGTGAGGCTGATCTCGAACTCCTGACCTCGAATGATTGGCCAGCCTCAGCCTCCCACGATCTGTAAAATTTTTCCTGACGAAAAACCCAAGCGGCACTCAGGGGATTGGAGGAACACACTTTATTAAGCCGGCGGGCCCAAAAGGGTTCACACCCAAAAGTCTGGACCCCAGCTAAGAAAAGTACACAGTAGGTAAAGGGGAAGGGAAGTAACTCAGAACTTTAGACAACGCAGCAGGTTTCAGACGATGCGGCCGTTTTCCTTAAGGCTTTTCAGTTAGTAAGCAATAAATTGAGGCACAGAAGCAGAAAGAGGCAGTTACTAATAAAAATAGGGTCAGTTTTAAAAATAGGGACGGTTGCTGACAATGTGCTGACAAAATCCTGGGCAAAATTTCCAATTCACCCAAAGTGTTGGGATTACAGGCGGGAATCACTGTGCCCAGCCCCCTTTACTAACTTCTTAAATAAGGTACTTTATTTATTTTGGTTTTGTTTGTTTGTTTTTGAGACAGAGTCTCGCTTTGTCACCCAGGCTGGAGTGCAGTGGTGGCATCTTGGCTCACTCCAACTTCTGCCTCCCAAGTTCAAGCAATTCTTATGCCTCAGCCTCCCAATCAGCTGAGATCACAGGTGCCTACCACCACGCCCGGCTAATTCTTTTGTATTTTTAGTAAAGACAGGGTTTCACCATGTTGGCCAGGCTGGTCTTGAACTCCTGACCTCAGGTAATCCACCCATCTCGGCCTCCCAAAGTGCTGCGATCGCAGGCGTGAGCCACTGTGCCTGGCCTGTTTATTTTGATTCTTATTTTTTATGTTAACTATTTAAGCAATGAATTTTCCTCTCATCCCTGCATTAGCTGTACCCTGTAGGGTCTGATCTGTGCTGACTATAGCGTTACTTGAAGATGCTGCCCTTTGTGGGTTGATTCCCTCTCTGTAACAAGATGTTTCGAGAGCCAGCTGTAAGAGTCTCCGATGGACTGGGAATGCACGTTGGCTGGCTCTGCTGGTGATGCAGAATGGATATGGGGGCAGGATCTACGCAAGTCCACCAGGGCGAGATGAGCAGGGAGGGAGAGGAATGGGCTTCCTCCGGGGGCCTCAGCAACCAAGGAAGCCTCCGCACTACCTCCAGGAAGGGTCAGATGTGCATTTTCCAAAGCTTATTGCATTATGAATGGGGAGTCGACTGCGGTGGTGCCGGCAGCAAAAAGACTGAAAAGAGATAAGGAAGTGGAGCCAGGCTGAAGCACACAGCTGGAGGGGGAGCGAGGGTTCCATGAGAAGCACAGGAGGAAGGCGAGGCGGGCACCGGAGAGCTTCCAGCTGCCTCAGGGCCGACTTCCATCTGGCACATTGAGTCCAGGGTGCATGTAAACCGTGTCCAGACGCTCTGGAGGTGCTTGCGGGGGTTGGTCAGGTATGTGGGTCTGAGACTCCAGACAGCTTGGCCAAAGCCAGCATGGTGATCCATCAGTTCACAGGTGGTGACCGAGCCTTCTTGGGTGGGTGGCAGCCCCAGGGTTGGCCGAGGGTCCAGGGAGTGCACCCTCACTCTGCAGGTGAGTCAGAATCAGGCACCACGGAGCCAGGGTTGCACCCTGCTTGGGGCAACAGGAGCCCCTTTTCCTCTCCCCGACACTCAAAGTTGTCATGCTCTGTGGGTGCCGCGGGGAGGCGCTGATGGGAGAGACTGGCTGGTCTTCCCAGGTGAGCTCCAGACAGCCTCCCTGCATCCTGGCCCAGGTGCGGGTGTGGTCCGGGAGCACAGAGCCGGGTTGCCACCATGGGGCACCTGAGGTTCGTGCCTAGCAGCCTCCTCCTCCTTTGGTTCCCTTTTTGGCCCAAAGTGTTTGGGACTAGCGGCTGCTACCGACAGCTCTCAAGGTGGCCCCACACACCTGAACCAAGCCCCTCTCCCCAGCTCTCCCATGCCCATGAAGACTTCTCAGGGGGCCCCATAAGAGCTGGACTGGGACCTTGTTAAACTGCAAGGGGAGATGCTCTGTCACCCTGCAGGTCTTGAAGTTCAGCTGAAGCCACCGCGACCATGGCCTGGGAGCCCGTCTAGGGTGAGGCTACCACACGGAGGGGCCTGATGGTGTGAGATCGGCCCCTGGATCCCACCACACTGAAGCACTCCAGAGACTCCCTTCTTCTCTCTGAACCCACCATTTCTGCGCCCTGGACCTCGACCCAGCCCAGCTGTTTTCAGAGATGTGTTTTCCACTCCCAAAGCCAGATCCCAGGAGAAGCTGGTGGTCCCGCATCTGCCTGAGTTCTGGCAGCAGCCCATGAGTCGTGCTGATGGCAGCTCTGCCCATGTGGTGGGCCAGCCTGGCCCCCTCATCTCAAAGTGAGTCACCTTTTGCCCCCAGACCCTCTATCTAGCCTGCCAGATCACCCCTTCCAGCCACACAGTCAAGCCCAAATTAGGAGTGAGCCCCATCCAGCCCCTCTCCCACACACGATCTCCAAAGTAATCCCTGGAACCCATGATTAGACTTTATATGGCAAAAATGACTTTGAAGATGTGATTCAGTTAAGGATTTGGAGACTACCCAGGTGGGCCCACTATGCCGCCAAAATTCTCAAGTTGAAACCTAATCACCAATGCGATAGTACTAGCAGGTGGGGCCTTTGGGATGTAGTTAGGTCATCAGGGTAGAGCTCTCACGAGTGGGATCAGCACCTTATAAAAGAGATCCCACAGGCTGGGCACAGTGGGATACCCCTATAGTCCCAGCTGCCGAGGAGGCCGAGGCAGGAAGATCTCTTGGGTGTAGGAGTGAGCTATGATCGCACCATTGCACCAGCCGTGGGGACAAAGCGAGACCCTGTCTCTAAAGTAAATAAATAGAGAGACCCCAGAGAGCTAGCTAGCTCCTTCCACTAAGTTAGAAGTTGCCATTCATGAGGACATGTGCCCTCACAGGACAGCAAAGCTGCCAGCACCTTGATCTTGGACTTCCCAGCCCCTAGAACTGTGAGCAATAAATTTCTGTAAAATGATACAAGCCACCCACTTTCCAGTATTTTCGTTATCCCAGCCCAGGCAGATTAAAACAACCTCTGGCACATTTGGGGTGATGTGGGAACACCCAATGTTCCCAGGAAGCAGTGAGGGGCAGGAGTCCCAGGTCCCTCTAGCGAGATCCCCAGAGAGCGCCGTGTACCCGCCCTGCAGCTGGCAAAGCTGTTTATGGAAGTTAGGGGCCAATTGGTTTAGAGCAGCGGTTCTCAGCCAGGGCGGATGTGGCACTGTCTTGAGACAGTTTGGGTTGTCATGACAGGGCGTGTGTGGTAGGGGACGCTACTGCACCACACAGGCACAACAGGCTACAGTGCGGGGACAGCCCTCCAACAAAAAAGAATCATTTCATCCCAAACATGGATGGGAGCCGGGCGCCCTGACTCACGTCTGTGGTCCCAGCACTTTGGGAGGCCGAGCAGGGCTGCTTAAAGCCAGGGGTTCGAGAACAGCCTGGGCAACGTGGTGAAACCCCATCTCTACAAAAAAAAAAGCAAAACATGAGTTGAGCATGGTGATGCACAACTGTAGTCCCAGCTACTTGGGGGTCTGAGGTGGGAGGATTGCTTGAGCCCAGGAAGTCGAGGCTGCAGTGGGCTGAGATTGCACCACCGGACTCCAGCCTGGGTGATAAAGTGAGCTGTCTCAAAAAAACAAAATGAGTTGAGCATGGTGGCGTGCACGGTGGTTTGTGCCTATAGCCCCAGCTACCTGAAAGGCTGAGGCGGGAAGACGGCTTGACCCCAGGAGACAAAAGCTGCAGTGAGCTAAGGTCCTGCCTGGGTGACACAGCCAGACCGTCTCAATTAAAAAAAAAAAAAAAAAAAAAGAACAGGCCCGGCGCGGTGGCTCACACCTGTAATCCCAGCACTTTGGGAGGCTGAGGTGGGTGGATCACCAGGTCAGGAGTTCGAGACCAGCCTGGCCAACATGGTGAAACCCCGTCTCTACTAAAGATACAAAACTTAGCTGGGCGTGGTGGCGGGCACCTGTAATCCCAGCTGCTTGGGAGGCTGAGCAAGAGAACCACTTGAACCCGGGAGGCAGAGGTTGTAGTGAGCTGAGATCACGCCACTGCACTCCAGCCTGGACGACAGAGCGAGACTCCACCTCAAATAAACAAAGAAAGAGACAACCAGACTCTGTGGCAATGAGATACCAAATTATAAAGAGGACCCAAGGCCACGCCAGGCAAGGGTTAATTCATGCACCCCTGCGCTTAAAGAACAAACTATGTCTTAACCACAAACGAGGATTTCCTTTTTCTCCAACAGCTAAACAAGCACGGGCCTGAAGCAATGTTAACCCCCTTTGCAGCCCCTCCAGCTCACAAGTGCTGACTCACTGATCCTCTGTTCCTGCAGCCGTAACTGCAGCTCTCACGTGAGAACAATGCCAGTGACTTTCTCCCGATACGAGATCGTTGACCATGAACTGGCTCTGGCTGGTTTTCAGAGCCTGCTTACTTGCATGCCTTCAGGCCCTGCAAAGATACTTTGATGGATGGGGACTAATTGCAATACATTTTATTTTATTTTTAATTAATTATTATTTTTAGATAGAGACGGGGTTTCTCCATGTTGGTCAGGCCCCTGATTTTCTTTTTTTGAGATGGAGTCTCACTCTGTCACCCAGGCTGGAGCGCAGTCGCATCATCTTGGCTCACAGCAGCCTCCGCCTCCTGAGTTCAAGCAATTCTCCTGCCTAGGCCTTCCAAGTAGCTGGGATTACAGGCCCCCAACGCCATGCCCAGCTAATTTTTATAGTCTTAGTAGAGTCGGGGTTTCACCATGTTGGCCAGGCTGGTCTCGAACTCCTGACCTCAAGTGATTCACCCGCCTCCGTCCCACAAAGTGCTGGGATTATAGGCGTGAGCCACCACACCCGGCCTTATAACACATTTTAATGTTAAGTCTCCACTGTCTGCATCCTACAGTGAACATGGGTCCTAGGTTCCATGCATGTTCGATCAATATACATGTGTCGGGACCGCCTTCATGAATATTCATAGCTCTCCCTGTAACCTGTTGAATACGTATGTTTAGCCAACCCCTTCAGCATACAGCTCCTGCCCCAACCTCTCCTCCTTGGAAGTGCTTGTCTCTGGTCTCTGCCAAAGGCTATGCTTTTGAAAGTGGCAGATGGCTACCCTGAAGGCTGTAACCCTTTATAACAAATGAATTTGCCACAGTGGCTCATGCCTGTAATCCCAGCACTTTGGGAGGTTAAGGCGGGGGGATCACTTGAGGTCAGAAGTTCAAGACCAGCCTGGCCACATGGTGAAACCCCATCTCTACTAAAAATACAAAAATTGGTTTGGTGTGTGGCGTGCACCTGTAATCCCAGCTACTCAGGAGGCTGAGGCAGGAGAATCCCTTGAACCTGGGAGGCAGAAGTTGCAGAGAGCTGAGATCGTGCCACTGCGCTCCAGCCTGGGCAACAGAGTGAGGCTCTGTCTCAAAAAAAAAAAAGAAAGAAAGTCGGGGATATGGGCAGAGCTTCAGGAAGAATAGCTAATGAACGCCAGGCTTAATACCTAGGTGATGGATTGATCTGTGCAGCAAACCACCAATATACATGTTTATCTATGTAGCAAGCCTGCACATTCTGCATATGGACCCTGAACTTAAAGTTGAAGGAAAAAAAAAAAAAAGAAAGTTTTGTCAGGCATAGTGGCTCACACCTGTAATCCCAGCACTCTGGGAGGCCGAGGAGGGAGGTTAGCTTGAGACCAGGAATTCAAGATTAGCCTGAGCAGCATAGCAAGACCCTGTCTCTACAAAAATTTTTTTTTTAATTGGCCAGGTATGGTGGGGCACTCATGCAGTCCCAGATATTTGGATGGCTTGAGCCCAGGAGGTTGAGGGTGCATGAGCCATGACTGAACCACTGCCTGAATGACACAGCAAGACTCTGTCTCAAAAAAGTAAAGAAAGAAAGAAAGAAAGAAGAAAGAAAAAAAATATCCTTTCCAAATGTATAAATTGTGTGATTTTTCAGTTAACCAGCACGCAGGACCAGGGCCAGCCGCACTAGTGAGATGGGCTGAGAGCGGTGGGCTGTGGGGGGCGGGGGTGGTCTTGCCTCTGTCCAGGGGTGGCCTGGCTGAGGTTAGGCGGGTCTTCGAGCCTCAGTTTCCCCGCCTCCGTGCAGGTGCAGTGTGGAGAACCATAGGAGCCTGGTGCATGCACCGCTCTGTTCACTGGCCGAGGGTCCCCTCCCCAATTCAGAACCATGGAATCAGGCCACGGTCCGCCTCCTGTTTAATCTGGGACTGGAGGATATACAGGTTGAGAGGGTGGGAGAGTGGCCTGGGCAAGAGGCCCTCGAAGGGATAGAGGGGCCAGTTCGGGGCCACCAGGAGCTCTGGGAAAGGAGGCCAGGTAGGAGGCTCAGCCTCCCATCTGCCCAGCTGGTCTCTGCCACCTCTTCCACACTCGGCTGGACTCCCCTGCCAGGGGTCCAGATCCTGACCAAGTACTGGGTCCCCCAGCCACGTCCGGCCTGGATGCAGGACCCGTGAGGGGACCGGACCTCAGCTCTGGGCAGAGCAGTGTCTCAGTAGCCTGCAGCCTCCCCACCCTTCCTCAGGTCCGAGACGGCGTACACACAGGCCCCCTCCTGGGACACGGCCTGGACCACGTTCAAGAAGAAGGGCCTCTGGGTTTGGTTCTGGCCGCGGTCTTGGAGTCCCCTCTGCACCTCCTGGAGAGGAGAGAAAGCAGGTTCACAGGGGAGGACAGCTCAGCCCATCTGCAGAAGGGAGAGGCCTCTGCAAGAAATGAGAAAAACCATCCAAGGCAAGCGTGAGAGGAAGACGGCCTGAGGACACAGGGAGTGTGGAGGACCAGGTGGGAGCACGGATGGGAGCCAAAGTCCAGCAGAGGAGAAGCTCGGCCTCCAGGGATTAGGCACAGAGGACACCACCCGGGCCGAAGACCTCCAGATGCGAGTTCATGTCTGTCCTGGATCCAATGACACCAGGGCCTTGAAGTGCAAATCTGACTTCAGGAGGCTTTCAATGGAGGATGTGGCTGCTCAAGACTTAGACATTGAGGCCAGATGCAGTGGCTCACACTGTAATCCCAACACTTTGGGAGGCCGAGGAGGGAGGATCACTTGAGGCCAGGAGTTTGAGACCAACCTGGGCAACACAGCAAGATCCCGTCTCTCAAAAAAAAAGGAAAGCCAGGCGTGGCGATACATACCTAGAGTCTTAGCCACTTGGGAGCCAAGGCAGGAGAATCACTCGAGGCCAGGAGTTTGAGAACAGCCAGAGCAACAAAGCAAGACATTGTCTCTACAAGAAAACCAAAAATTGGGCTAGGTGTGGTGGCTCACACCTGTAATCCCAGAACTTTGGGAGGCCGAGGCAGGAGGATCGTTTGAGCTCAGGAGTTCGAGACCAGCCTGGGCAACATAGCAAGATCGCGTCTCTATTAAAAACAAAATTAAAAAAAACAAAAATAAAAATTAGTCGGGTGTGGTGGCCTGTAGTCCCAGCTACTCAGGAGGCTGAGCAGGAGGATCCCTTAAGCCTAGGAGTTTGAGGCTGCAGTGAGCCTTGATTTTGACACAGAACTCCAGCCTGGGCAACAGAGCAAGACTGAAACCGCCTTTGCAAAATTATGACTGAGATAGCGAAAGAGATCTAACTTAACTGACTCCATCTTGAGTCTAACCTCCAAGCTACCCTTGTTCATTCCTGGGCGTAGGCTGAACTAACTTTGGGAGAAACTTCATTTATAGTTTAAACACAGACGGTAACAGCCCTTTCCCAAAGCAGACCTCCTTGCCTGGGGACTAGATTGCCTTTGTGGATTAACATTAGCCATAAGATTAGAAATTATGGTTTAGGAGTCATGCATCTGAAGTTTACAAGATTCTGACCCTCCCTAAACTGTTCCTAAGATTAGTGCTTGAGATATTTTGCAGATCCTGCACTTGATGGATCAGCTGGCACCATCCAGTTTAATTAACTGGCTCATCTGATCTTGTGCCCCTGACCCAGAAACGGACAGCGCAAGAAGACAGCTTCGACTCCCTATGACTTTATGATTTCCAGGGTTTTGGGGGGTTTTTGTTTTTGAGACGGAGTCTCGCTCTGTTGCCCAGGCTGGAGTGCAGTGGCGCGAGCTTGGCTCACTGGAGCCTCCGCCTCCCAGGTTCAAGCGATTCTCCTGCCTCCGCCTCCTGAGTAGCTGGAATTACAGACGCCTACCACTACGCCCAGCTAAGTTTTGTATTTTTAGTGGAGACGGGTTTTCGCCATATTGGCCGGGATGGTTTTCTGACCTCAGGTGACCCTCCCACCTCAGCTCCCAAAAGTGCTGAGATTACAGGTGTGAGCCACTGCACCCAGCCAACTCCGCGTGACTTCATGCCTGACCAATCAGCACTCCTAGCTCACTGGCTTTAAGGACAACCCACAAGTTGTCCTTAAAAACACTGCTATCCAGCCAGGCGCGGTGGTCATGCCTGTAATCCCAGCGCTTTGGGAGGCCGAGGCGGGCAGATCACCTGAGGTCAGGAGTTCAAGACCAGCCTGACTAACATGGAGAAAACCTGTCTCTACTAAAAATACAAAAATTAGCCAGGCGTGGTGGTGTGCATCCATAACCCCAGCTACTCAGAAGGCCGAGGCATGAGAATTGCTTGAACCCAGAAGGCAGAGTTTGCAGATCATGCCACTGCACTCCAGCCTGGGCAACAGAGCAAGACTCTGTCTCAAAAACAAAACAAAAACAAACAGAAAAAACTCTGCTCCCCGAATGCTTGGGTAGACTGATTTGAGTAATAGTAAAACTCCGGTCTCCCACCCAGCGGGCTCTGCCTGAATTACGCTTTCTCTATTGCAATCCCCCCATCTTGATGAATTGGCTCTGTCCAGGCAGCCGGCAAGGTGAACCCACTGGGCGGTTACAAGACCTTGTCTCAAAAAAAAATTTTTTAAAAGACCTATGATCTCTGGCCGGGCGTGGTGGGAATAGCTGGGATGATAGGCAGATGCCTGTCATCCCAGCTATTTGGGAGGCTGAGGCAGGAGAATCGACTGAACCCTGGAGGCGGAGCTTGCAGTGAGCCGAGATTTCGCCACTGCATTCCAGACTGGTGACGGAGCGAGACTCCGTCTCAAAAAAAAAAAAAAGACCTATGATCTCAACGCACTATGTCAAGACCTTAGACACCCAGGAACCCACAAGTTTAGGGCCCTATTGATGGAGAATTCAGCTAGAATAAGGACCTGCATACCCATGAATCCAAGGAAATTAGATCCCTAAGCGGAAAGCACCCACAGTCCCGCAGTGTGAGACACTCAGGCCATGGCGGCCTGCAGGCTCAGGCCCAAGACCCTGAATTTGTGGACTTTGAGGAAGTCAGAGACCAAAGCAGCCCCTAGCCTTGTGCTCGTTTCTTTTTTATTTATTTATTTGAGACGGAGTCTCACTCTGTTGCCCAGTCTGGAGTGATCTCGGCTCACTGCAACCTCCACCTCTTGGGTTCAAGCAATTCTGTGCCTCGGCCTCCCGAGTAGCTGGGACGACAGGCACCCACCACCACACCTAGCTCATTTTTGTATTTTTAGTAGAGATGGGGTTTCACCATCTTGGCCAGGCTGGTCTTGAACTCCTGACCTCATGATCCACCCACCTCGGCCTCCCAAAGTGCTGGGATTACAGGTATGAGCCACTGCGCCTGGCCTCCTGTGCTTGTTTCAAAGATGCCAAGTACCTTGCCCCGGGGCGACGGTCCTCACACACTATCACTCTGTAAAGGGGCGCAAGTCCTACAGGACAGGGACCTTAGCTACCAGGGCCCCATGTTTCCAGATACCATTTAAGACTAATGACCTGAGAACTTGGCTGGATGCAGTCACACACGCCTGTGATCCCAGCACTTTGGGAGGCCAAGGCAGACGGGTCACTTGAGATCAGGAGTTCCAGACCAGCCTGGCCAACATGGCAAAACCCCATCTCTACTAATAATACAAAAATTAGCCGGACATGGTGGTGTGGGCCTGTAATCCCAGCTAGTCGGGAGGCTGAGGCAGGAGAATCGCTTGAACTCAGGAGGCGGAGGTTACGAGCCGAGATCGTGCCACTGTATTCCAGCCTGGGTGACAGAATGAAACTGTCTCAACAACAACAACAACAAACCAAAAAAAAAAAAAAGACTAATGGCACCAGAACCTTACCCAGCAGGGCCTGAGATTCCAGAGACATCTAGGTACACAGGCCCTAGTGCTCTGCACTCCTCAGGACCAGGGCCTCTGATCCGAGGTCACCAGGTGATATCACGTGGCCTGAGCTGCTGACCGGGCAAGTGATGTCTTTGGAGCCCTGCACGTTTGGCTGTAAGTTCCCCGTGCCTGCCATACTAACTGCCCACTGTCCTTAGACTTGAAGGCCAAGATCCTCACTGCTGAAGCCAAAGCTGGACTTTCAGTGCTCAGAGACTCCATTTCTCAGAGTCCACTGGCCAGACTCCAAGACCCCCAGGATCAAAGACTCTCCTCACCCTAGTCCCTGGGCCTTAGCTGTGAAGGCCCTTAGGGACCCAAAGTCTCCAGCCCAGAGTTTAGGATTTACGCCATGGAAAGCCCTAGACCTGAGTAGCTGACATTCCAGCTCCCCAAGGGAGCTGAGAACCTTAGGTTTGTGAGTCACTGGATTCCATTAATCCCAGTCCCCAGACTGTCATCTCATCTCCCAAATTCTCAGCATTTCAGGTCCTCAGAGTGAAAGGTCCTGAGAATTGATATTCGCTAGGACAAAGGTCCTTCAGTCAAGAGTCAAGGGAGGGCCAGGCACAGTGGCTCATGCCTGTAAGTCCAGCACTTTGGGAGGCCAAGGCAGGCAGATCACTTGAGGTCAGGAGTTCGAGACCAGCCTGACCAACATGGGGAAACCTCGTCTTTACTAAAAATACAAATATTAGTCAGCCATGGTGGCACATGCCTGTAGTCCTAGCTCCCTGGGAGGCTGAGGAGGAAAGATCACTTAAGCCCAGGAAGTCAAGGCTATAGTGAGCTGTGATCGCAACACTGCACTCCAGCCTGGGCAACAGAGTGAGATGCTGTTTCAAATATATAGTAATATATATACATAGAGAGAGCAAAAATTACCACCAATACCCTAGTGCCCCAGAACAAAATCACTTTACAGACTCCCACAGGAAAAACGACCTCTGTTACAAATAAAGTTGCAAATTTAAGTTACAAGCAACACAAGGAAAAAGTCACCACAAGGGAGAGTCTGAGAGGCCACAGCCAGGAAAACTCACTTCTGAAAAATGGCATAAACCACAGACCAGAGACCAAGGCGCTGAGATCCTTAGCCTGGGAGCAGCGTAGACAACACCCTGCTCTCTGTTCTGGAGGCCACGGACGGCCTCACCCATCAAGGTCCCCGACTCTTACTGTCCCCAAAGCTGAAGGGTACCTGGCCTAAGAATCTCAGTGACTGAGTTCCTCCCAGGTGGCTTTGGGTAGCATGGACTTGGGGGGTGGGCTCTGCCCTAGGCATCCAGCTGGGACCTCAGCCTCACCTGGCTGAAGTTGGGCTCATACTCCACACAGCCCTTGCTGTTGACATGCAGGATGGGGGCTGCGATGGCTGCTCTCAGGTCAAAGCCAAGCCACAGCTTGTTCATGATGGCCTGGGGGAGAGATGAGGGATGCAGGGAGAAAGGCGGTACCCGCTACCCTCCATCAGCCCTCGCACTCCCACCCCAGAGAGAATCAGTATACTGCCCAGAAAGGAGAACTTGAGCCAGGAACCCCAGACTCACCTGGGCCACGGCAGAGACGATGAGCTCCCCACCAGACCCACCAATCACTAGCTTCGACCCCTGGGCTTTGTTGATCAAGATGGAGGGTACCATGGAGGATGGGGGACGCTCGCCTGGAACTGGGGGCTGGCACCTTCCGGGAGCTCCACCCATCCTGTCTCCATTCTCTGCTTGAGCAAACATGGCTTGGCCAGTGTGGTGATCTGTCCAGGGCTTAGCATGCAGCCCCAGGCCAGCCCCCTCCCTTTCTCCCCTGGTGGGGGCCCTTGTGGAGCCCAGGTGGGAAGCCTCGTTCTCACCAGGTGCGAGGGCGGTGCCGGCGGCCTGGGGGCATCTCTCGCACAGGTCCAGGAGCTCATTGTTGAGGATGATGCCTGTCCGTGGTGAGTACACCATCGCTCCAAAGCTGCAGCCGTGGAGGCAGAGCCTGGGCTGGGGCCCGGGGCTCCCACCAGACACTGCCTGCCCCACGCGCCTTGCAGGACCCCCTCCTTTTACAGCCGCCCTGAAGCACGCTGGAGCCACTATTCTCTCCCTGGCACCGCCCAGGAGGGGCCCCCAAAGACCCACCTGTGCCCCCTTATCAGGGCACCCTTCTGAGTGAGGCCACCCATTCCCAGGTCAATCTCGGCTCGGGGCCACCCCCGCAGCAGCCTTTCCAGCCAGAGATGTCGGGGTGGGGACCCCTTTTGAAATAGAGGAGGAGAAAAAGAGCAGAAGCAAGATGTTGCCCCACGGGGACAAGTGAGGGGACATGGGGCTGGGGGGTGCAGGTCTAGGAGAGGAGTGGCCGCCCGCCTTCCCCCAAGCCCCACGCACGGTGTGTTGATGGTGCTGGTGGCAGCCACGGCGCTGCCATCCTCCCCCAGCACAGACACATGGGACGTGCCTGTCCCGTGGCCCCAGGCCCCGGCCAGGCCGTAGCGGCCGAGCTGGTGGTCCCCCCGGCCATCGATCTGCTGGCGGATGAGCTGGGCCAGGGCCTCCCCCAGCAGGTCCCGGGAGGCGTTCTGGGGTGGGTGGACAGGTGGCAGCGTCAGTGAGGGGCCAGGCAGGGCCCGCAGAACCACGGGCAGGAGCTCAGCCCCATGGGGCCTTCTCCAGTCTGTTCTTGACCTTGTGGCCAGGCCTCCCTCAAGCCCAGGCTAGGTCTGGACTCTGCCCACCCTCCAGGTCCTTTGAGATATGGTGCCACTCCTGCACCTGCCCCCTGTGACTGCCACCCCGAGGTCCCTTTCAGTCCCGCCCCGGGCTAAAACCATATACATATCCCTCCAACCTCCCCAAGCCAGGCCTGACCCTCCACTCATGCCAAGTCCTGAACCAGGGAAGAGGGCAGCCCGCCTGCCCCAGCAACCTCAGCAACTTCACCTGGAGCTTCGGGTGGCTTCGAGGGTCCCCCAGTCTCCACCTCTGCCCCCTGGCAAACTTGAGTGTCTCCACGAGGTGGTGGTACACGTTCACCCTCCCTTCAGGCCTGGCCACAGACTCTGCTGAGAAGTTGAACCCTAGGGAGGGGTTGGGGCACAGGTAGGGGTCACCCTATGTAATGCGTTGAATGTTGCCCCCTTAGAAAGATCCACTCACATCCTAATTCCCAGAACCCGTGAATATTTCCTTATACGGCATAAGAGTGACGATCACCTTACGCGGCAAAGTATGGTAAAGATTTTTTTTTTTTTTGAAACAGAGTCTTGCTCTGTTGCCCAGGCTAGAGTGCAATGGCGCAATCTCAGCTGACTACAACCTCTGTCTCGCAGGTTCAAGTGATTCTTGTGCCTCAGCCTCCTGAGTAGCTAAGACTATAGGCGTTCACCACCGCACCCAGCTAGTTTTTTTTTTGTATTTTTAGTAGAGATCAGGTTTTGCCATGTTGTTCAGGCTAGTCTTGAACTCCTGGCCTCAAGTGCTCTGCCTGCCTTGGCCTCCCAAAGTGCTGGGATTACAGCTGTGAGCCACCAGACCTGGCCCAAGGAGGGGGATTATCCTGGATTATCTAGATGTTCCCTGAATGTGATCACAGTGTCCTTGTAAGGCAGACACACGGAGGAGAGGACACGCAGAGCAGAGGAGAAACCAGTATGAACACAGGTAGAGACTGGAGTGAGGCAGCCACTAGAAGAAGCAGGGAGAGGCTGTGAACATTGTCAAAATGGAGCTGCGGCCCGGTGGGGCGGCTCATGCCTGTCATCCCAGCACTTTGGGAGGGTCAGGCGGGCTGATCACCTGAGGTCAGGAGTTCGAGACCAGTCTCTCCCACATGGTGAAACCCCATCTCGATAAAAATACAAAAATTAGCCGGGCATGATGGCGGGTGCCTGTAATCCCAGCTACTGGGGAGGCTGAGGTGGAAGAACAGCTTGAACCTGGAGGCAGAGGCTGCAGGGAGCCGGATCATGCTCTTGCACTCCAGCCTGGGCAACAGAGTGAGGCTCCATTTCAAAAAAAAAATACACTCTGAGAAATAGAGCCAAGGAAAGGCCATGAAGGGAGGATTCTCGTGCACAAGTGCCCTGTTCTCCGCCAGGTGCTGTGGCTCGTGCCTGTAATCCCGGCACTTTGGGAGGCCGAGGGGAGAGGATTGCTTGAGTCCAGGAGGCTGAGGCTTCGGTGAGCCTTGACAGTGCCACTGCACTCCAGCCCAGGTGACACAGCAAGATCCTGTCTCAAAAAACAAAAACACACCTCACAACCTCACACAAAGACCATCGCAGCCTCACACAGAAAATACTTCTGCAGAGACATCTGCCCAGCAGTGGCCTGTCCAGCCTCAGACTGGTGCCACGCTTATCACTGGTCCTAGTAGCCAAGGATAACCATTTCGAAACAGTTATACACCGAAGCCAAGCTACGAGGACGCAGAGGCATAAGCATATATAGTGGGCTGGGCGCAGTGGCTCACGCCTGTAACCCCAGCACTTTGGGAGGCCGAGGCGGGCGGATCACCTGAGGTCAGGAGTTTGAGACCAGCCTGGCCAACGTAGTGAAACCCCGTCTCTACTAAAAAAAAAAATACAAAAGTTAGCCAGGCACTCCAGCCTGGGTGACAGAGTGAGACTCCATCTCAAAAAAAAAAAAAAAACAGGAGAGAGAGAGAGATAATGATGATATAATGGACTCTGGGGACTCAAGGGGAAGGCTGGGAGTGGGTGAGGGATGAAAGACTACACACGAGGTACAGCTCAGGTGATGGTGCACCAAGAGCTCAGCAATCGCCGCGCACGTAGTTTACCCTAGCATGGGTCTTCCCACTGTGAGGCCCACTCTGGAATAACCATCATTTTCTTTGAGAGCCTTGTTCTGTTTGTTATTTAGGTCACCAAGGTGAAGAAGAGATGCTCCCCTGGAGCCCAAGGGAATGCAGCCCTGTGGACACCTAGATACCGAGCTTTTGGCTTCCAGAGCTCTGAGAGAACACATTTCTGTTATTTGAAGCCACCAAGCTTGTGATTTGTAATGGCAGACACAGGACACTAATATTAAGCCAGCACAGGCAGCCCCAGGCCTCGGCACTGCCGGAACCCCCCGAAGGCTGCCTTGGGCTGCGCTGGGCTTCACTCCCCGGTGCGCGCCCCTGATGGGCAGCTCACCACCTGCATAGCGCACCTGCTTCTGTGTCTGGGACTGGTCACCTAGTGGGAGGAAGACTCTGGACGAATGATGTCTCCCCTTCAGCAAAGCCTCATGTATGGGCCGAGCCAGGGGCCAGCTCTAAAACCCACCATCCTGGTTTCCACAGCCCTGTCTTTGCACTGTGGGTCTGTGAACCCGGTTTATGGAAGAGGAGGCTGCACAAGGCTGTGGCTGGCCTTGGAGTCCAGGTTCCCAGGGGGCCAGGGCTCTGGGCAGCGGCTTTACCTCTCAGCACGTTGAGGATGAGGCTGAGAATGGCACCCCCTGCAGGCGACGGCGGTGAGTACAGGGTGTAGTCCCCCAGGGGCACCTCCAGGGCGTCCACCACCTCGGGCTGGAAATTGGCCAGGTCCTGCACCGTCAGCCGGCTCCCTGGGGTGAGAGAGAGGGCTTCATGAACAGATGGGGAAACTGAGGCATGGGGGAATACCCACCAGCGACAGGTCACTCAATGGGATTCCACTCATCCTCTACCCTCGTGGACACAGGGAGATGATAGGTCTGCAGGCAGCAGCCTCGGGACAGGGCCCTTGGAGCCAGATGTGGAGGGGTGGACAGAGACCAGAGGCAGGGAGGGGGAGAGGGAGATGGGAGAGGGAGCTGGCCTTTGAGAGCCTGTGAGGGTGGTCAGCGCAGCTGCCCAAGCCCGCCGTGACCATCAGTAACGCCCCTCTGCTGGCCACACCACGCAGATTCTGCTGTCCAAGGTCCTGGACCACAGGACGCCTTAGGCCGGCAGTGTGAGGTGAGTGGCCTCTGGGAGCCCCAGGCGCCGCCAGCACTCTCTCAGGGCCTGGGGAGGAGTCTGCCCTCAACCCCTGGCACCCGGAACTTGGCTCTCTCTCCAGCAGGGACAGGGTATGGGACCTCAGGGAGGCTGACCTTCCTCGGCAATGTCTTCCACCAGCATCCGGCCCAGCCTCCCCGTGTAGAAGACCTCCGCGCCCTCTGCGGCCACGGTCTCCAGGGTGGTGGCCAGTGCAGGCCATGGGAGTGGGTCCTGAGGCCTCAGGGGTTCTGTTCCGTTGAAGAAGAGCTGGCTGGGGGGTGGGGGGCAGCCTCAGGGTGGGGCCAGGTCCCAGAGGCAGCCTCACTCCTGCCGGGGCTCTCATGGGTGCAGTCCTCAGGACCCTATAGTGCAGGGCGCCCTGGCCCAGGGTCTCGAGGCACTGGGGTGGCACTCGGGGACAGATTCTCTAGGAGGTGGGGGTGCTGACACCACTCACCCGCTCATGGCCCTGGTCCAGGGAGGGCACATTCCCCACCTAGAGCCTGTCATGCCCTCACTCCTGGGAGGGCCCCAGGGTGGGCGGCACAGCCCAAATCCACACCTTGGAGTCGTCACTTGGGCAGTGAACTCCCCCCAGCCTGACTTCCTATCTGCCACGCTGAGCCAGAAGGGCTATGGAAAGTCTTCTCTGTCCTGGCCTTAAGGTCCCCTGCACCCCCTGAGGGTCCACCCTCCAGTACAGGGGGGACTGAGGCAGAGCTGGGGTGTGGACTGGGCCCAGACAGGATATGGCCTTGAATGCAGGAGCCCAGGGCTACCCTGTGGGGCTCACCGCAAGGTTGACGCCTGCAGGAAAGGCCGCAGGAAGCCGCTGCGCAGGAACTGGCCGAGGACAGGGGGCACCACATGCCCTCCTCGCAGCAGCGCGATGGTGGGCTGGAACAGCTGCGCCCAGGGCAGGCGGCCATGGCGGCGGTGGGCCTCAGCGTAGCCGCGGAGCTCCCCGGGCACCCCGATCCACTGGGCCCCTGCACGGCACATCCCGGCCCCCCACCCTGTGGCTTCCAGGCCTTCCCAGGGGTTTTCCATCACCCCCGCGTGTGGCCCCCCAGCTACAGCAGCCAGAGTCAGCTTTCTGGAGCCCACACCTAACCACGCCCCTCCCTTCAAACCTCCTGTGGCTCCCCACGAAGTCCACAGCCAGGCGCACCGGGCCCTGCACAAACTGGCCCCAGGCGCCCCACCCTGCCCCGCCAACCCGTCTCCACTGAAGCCTCCAGGCCTCTGTCCAGCCCGGTCCTTCTCCCCGGATCACCTCAGAGAGCCCCTCCCCAAGTGGGGCCTTCCCATTGCCTGCAGTCCATGAGGCACTGCTCCTTTGGGGGTGTGTTTTGGTCAGTCCTAGTGGCCTGGGGGTGGGCGTGCGGGACCCCCCCATGGGGCCTCACCTGTGCCCAGTGGCACAGCCTGTGCACATTGGTCCAGCAGGCTCAGGGCGTGGCTGGCCTGGGGGTGGACGTGGGGGACCCCCCATGGGGCCTCACCTGTGCCCAGTGGCACAGCCTGTGCACACTGGTCCAGCAGGCTCGGGGCGTGGCTGGGTGGCACTGTCTCCCGCGCATTGATGACCTCCACCTTCCCTGGAGCAGGGCGGGGCAGGTGAGTGGTCATGGACCCCGCAGACAGCCCTGGCCTGCTCTAGGCCTCAGTTTCCATCTCTGCATTATGAGATGGACTTGGGGCCAACACAGGGACAGAATTGACACAAGGCTTTGCACAGCTGAGGTGAAGGGGGCAGAGCAGGGGTCCCAGAGCACCCAGAGACGGGCTTGAGCAAATGGGACTGGCTGGAGAAGGGGTTACACGCCGGTGTGCACAAGCCCGTCTTCCCCACGGCAGGTCACGTGTGGGCCCACCTGTCGTCACATTGTAGATGGTGAAGATGACCCCTCCGCCCAGGCCCATGCTCTGAGGGTTGACGACGCTGGTGCAGACCAGAGCTGCGATGGTGGCGTCCACGGGGGAGCCCTGCTGCTGGAGGATGGCTCTAGGGGACATGGTACAGAGTCAGCGGGGGGGCTCCCCTCCCCATCTCCCCACCAGGCTTGCTCAGCCGGCACTCATTGGCGAATGGTGACGGAGGTGGCCCATCTACTGCCACCAAACCCCAGGTTAGGTCAGAGAACACAACCAGGCTCCCCATCAAATCCAGCTGCTCACAGGTCCGCCACACTCCACAGCTGCGAAGTGTGATGCCATTTACACTGACCTGTGCCTTAGATAAGGCGCTTCTCAGTTTGCAAAGTGCTTCTGTTGCCGTGGCTCCCAGCAGCTCATATGCCACGGGCAGAACCAGGCCTAGGCCAGCTCTCAGTCACTCACAGTGGCCCCAGGAGCCCACCCTGGAACTCCACTCCCCATCTCACTGGGGACACTCTGGCCGCGACTACTTCAAGGCTGCCCTTTGGCAGAGGACCCCAGGATCTTTTCCTGCCACCAGGGCATGAGGCTCGAGCTGATGGACCCCACGACTTCTCCTGGGGCCCTGAGCCTGTGGAAATGCTCTGGCCTAGGCTGGGCTCATTGGCTTACCCCTGTAATCTCAGCACTTTTGGAGGCCATGGCGGGTGGATCATTTGAGATCAGGAGTTCAAGACCAGCCTGGCCAACATGGTGAACCCCTGTCTCTACTAAAATTACAAAAATTAGCTGGGTGTGGTGCCGGGAGCCTGTAATCCCAGCTACTCGGGAGGCTGAGGCAGGAGAATCTCTTGAAATGGTGAGGCGGAGATTGCAGTGAGCCGAGATCGCACCATTGCACTCCAGCTTCGGTGAAAGACGGAAACTCCGTCTCAAAAAAAAGAAAAGAATTGCTCTGGCTTACCCCTCCCCATCTGTCCATGGGCAGAAAGAGGTGGGCCCTTCAGCCCTGAGGGGCTGGTCAGCCTGGCCTACATTGTGATGACCCTGTCCCTGGGGCAGAGCCTTGCACAGCTGATTAAGGGCAACCTTTTCCCTCACACCCAGGAATCCTCCCCAGGACCTCAAGAAGCCAGCATTTAAATCCCAGTTGTGGATGGCGAAAGCAAGGCTCAAAGAGGGAGTGGACCTGGGTCCCTGCACCCACCCTGTGGGACCTCTGGCCGCAGCACCCTTCTTCAGCTCAGGCATCTGTGGCCTGACCTGGCGTGTCCGTCTGGACGGAAACCCTCCCCAGCTCCTGAGCCACGCACATGTTCCTCCCTGGGCCCACATGTAGCACACATGGGCTCCGCAGGGACACACGTCATCTTGGAATGGGAAAGACAGCACAAAGCCAGAAGCAAGAAATAAACAAGTCAGGCATAAACACTAATTTTTAATAAGAATAAAACACCATAAACAAAGCCAAATGACAAACTGGGAGAAAAAACACTTCAAACTGCCATCCCAGACAAAGTCTTCACCTCCTAACTAAATGGAGTGCGCCCTTTCCCAACCTGCCTGCTTCCAGCCTAGTCAATTGTCTTGGCTTCCAGGGCAAAATGGGGACAATGGTCCAAAGAGGGCACAGACCTGAGTCCCTGCACCCACCTCCCCAGCCCTGCTAGGCTTTGGTTTTCCTCCCACCTCCCTGGTCCCATGAGTTTTGGGGCCCCAGGTCCTATGGTCCTTATGCATCTATATCTTCTCCCGGGGTGAGCCCATCCAGGCTCATGGCACGAGATGCAACCTGTGTGCCGATAACTCCGCAGCTTTACCGCCAGCCAGTCCTCTCCCTGCACCCCGGACGCTTATCCCAGCTATGCACAAGATACCCGCTCAGCGTGTCCAAGAGACATTTCAAACACACCGTGATCTAAACTGCACTTCTGATTTTCCTTCCAACCCTCCCCACGAAATGGCTCCTCTCCTAGTCCTTACTGACTTAGAGATTGACACAACCACGCACCCTTTTTGCTCAGTGCCTACACTCTGGAGCCATCCTGGATTGGTCACTTTCTTCCTTCCCCACATCCAACCCACCAGTGACTCCAGAGGGAGGTTATACCTCCATCTCCACCACCTCGGTCCAAGCCACCAACCTCTCCCACCTGGGTTATTGCAAGGGCCGCCTACCCAGGCCCCAGTGTCTGCCTCGCTCCTTTACATTTTAACAAAATAATCTGTTAAATGTAAATCAGACTTCACGATAATGGGAGACTGTAATTCAGAGCACACTTCCCACAGGGAACTAGAAAAGCCTAGGAAATAGAAAACGTGTGCTTAACAGTGTAGCAGGCAGAGAAGCACAGGGCTGCAGAGCCGCAAGGCTGGCACTCCCCTCAAGGCGACGGCCCAGCCTGCAAGAGGAGGCTGACAGACAGAGCACTGCTTCTGTTTTTCTCTCTTTTTTTAGCTTTTTATTTTTATTTATTTTTATTTTCTTGAGACAGAGTCTTGCTGTGTCGCCAGGCGCCAGGCTGCAGTGCAGGGGTGTGATCTCGGCTCACTGCAGCCTCCGCCTCCCGGGTTCAAGCAATCCTCCTGCCTCGGCCTCCCAAGTAGCTGGGACTACAGGCACGTGCCACCATGCCTGGCTAATTTTTGTATTTTTTAGTAGAGACGGGGTTTCACCGTGGTCTCGATCTCTTAACATCGTGACCCGCCCGCCTCGGCCTCCCAAAGTGCTGGGATTACAGGCGTGAGCCACCGCGCCCAGCCTTTAGCTTTGTATTTGGCTGAGACAGGCTTCACCATTACTTTTAATGGCAAAAACCGCAATTATGGTCACGCATGGTGGCTCACGCCTGCAATCCCAGCACTTTGGGAGGCCAAGGCAGGTAGATCACGAGGTCAGGAGACCAAGACCATCCTGACTAACACAGTAAAACCCTGTCTCTACTAAAAACAAAAAAAAATGAGCCGGGCGTGGTGGTATGCACCTATAGTCCCAGCTACTCGGGAGGCCGAGGCAGGAGAATCGCTTGAACCCGGGAGGCGGAGGCTGCAGTGAGCTGAGATCACACCACTGCACTCCAGCCTGGGCCACAGAGAGAGACTCCGTCTCAAAAATCAAAAACAACAAGAAAAAAGCGCAATCACTTTTGTGCTAATCTAATACAGTGCTCATGCTGGTCTCAATCCCCTGGCCTGAAGCCATCCTCTGCCTCAGCCTCCCGAGTAGCTGGGACTATAGGCATGAGCCACCACACCTGGCCTAGAGCAGTGCTGTTGACCTTCTCCTGTGGCCAAGGGAGGGAAGGCCACAATGCCCACGTGTGGGGTGCAGCTTTCTTACTCTAGAGGTGACAGTCGACCAGAAATACAGCCCTCAGGGGCACCGGGTCCAGCTTCAAATCACCTTAATTGCTCAAATTGCATGAAGGAGATCCCAGAATTTGACTCCTAGGCTGCAGATTATTTAATTAAATAATTGATTTGTTTTATTTTATTTTTTGAGACAGCATTTCACTCTGTTGCCCAGGCTGGAGTGCAGTGGCACGATCGTGACTCACTGCAGCCTCGATCTCCCGGGCTCAAGCCATACTCCCACCTCAGCCTCCCAAATAGCTGGGACTACAGGCACACACCAACACACCCAGCTAATTTTTTATTTTCTGTAGACACACAGTTTCACCATGTTGCCCAGGCTGATCTTGAACTCCTAGGCTCAAGCAATCTGCCTGCCTTAGCCTCCCAAAGTGATGGGATTACAGGCGTGAGCCATTGTGCTGAGCCTCTAAATTACTTTTAAAAATTATTTCTGGCCAGGCACGGTGGCTCACGCCTGTAATCCCAGCACTTTGGGAGGCCGAGGTGGGAAGATCACCTGAGGTCGGGAGTTCGAGACCAGCCTGACCAACATGGAGCAATCTCATCTCTACTAAAAATACAAAATTAGCTGGGCATGGTGGAGCATACCTGTAATCCCAGCTACTCAGGAGGTTGAGGCAGGAGAATCGCTTGAACCCGGGAGGCGAAAGCTAATTTTTGTATTTTTAGTAGAGACGGGGTTTCACAATGGTCTCGATCTCTTGATCTGGTGATCCGCCTGCCAGCTGAGATCAGCTGAGATCACACCATTGCACTCCAGCCTGGGCAACAAGAGCAAAACTCTGTCTCAAAAAATACATATATATATTTCTAACAATTTTTATACACACCCTCCAGTGCTAAATTAAAAACAACCAAGCCAGTAAGGAAATAAGATAGCAGGAACAAAACTCAAGAGAAAGCATAGGCAACTTTTAAAAAGTCCTACAGGGTCTCCAGATTATGAAACAGGGTCTCCAGATCACGTACTATAAAATAAATACTTTATATCTATATTCAAGGATATAAAAAAAAACAAGAATTTCATCAGGCCGGGTGTGGTGTCTCACGCCTGTCATCCCAGCACTTTGGGAAGCCAAGGCAGGCGGATCAGGAGGTCAGGAGATCGAGACCATCCTGGCCAACATGGTGAAACCCCATCTCCACTAAAATACAAAAAATTAGCTGGGCGTGGTGGCATGTGCCTGTAATTCCAGCTACTCGGGAGGCTGAGGCAGGGGAACTGCTTGAACCCGGGAGGCAGAGGTTGCCGCAAGCCGAGATCGTGCCACTGCACTCCAGCCTGGCGATAGAGCAAGACTCTGTCTAAAAAAAAAAAGAATTTCATCAGAAAATGGGCAACTATAAAAAATGGAGGCTGAGAGTGGTGACTCACACCTATAATCCCAGCACTTTGGGTAGCGGAGGGAGGTGACTCATATGCGGCCAGGAGTTCAAGACCAGCCTGGCCAGCATGGCAGAACCCCATCTCTACTGAAAATACAACAATGAGCTAGGGATGGCGGTAATCCCAGCTACCCAGGAGGCTGAGGCATGAGAATCACTTTTTATTTTTATTTATTTAACTTTTTTTCCCGCCCACCCGCCCTGAGAATCACTTGAACCCGGGAGGTGTAGGCTGCAGTGAGTTGAGATCGTGCCACTGTAATCCAGGCTGGGCAACAGATAGAGACTCTGTCTCAAAAAAAACAGATGGAATTAGGAACTCAATTTGAACAGCAGACTAGACACAAACATAAAAAAAAAAGTAAACTGGGAGATCTTTTTTTTTTTTTGAGAGACAGAATCTCACTCTGTCACCCAGGCTGGAGTGCAATGGCACGATCTCGGCTCACTGCAACCTCTGCTCCCGGGTTCAAGCAACTCTCCTGCCTCAGTCTCCCGAGTATCTGAGATGACAGGCATCCACCACCACGCCTGGTTAATTCACAGATAGTTTGATACAAAATATACAAATTAAAGTACAAAGAAAAACACAGATACGAAGTGCAGGAAATGGATTAAGAGACGTGGGATACTTTAACAAGGTATAAGTCATGTGAAATTGGAGTCTCATAAGGGGACAAGAGAGAAGATGGGGAAGACGTGAAGAGATAAAGCTGAGAATTTTCTAAAATGGACGAAAAAGAATCAAGTCATAGAATGAAGAGCCACTTAAATGCATCAGTGTAAAACTGCTCAAAACCAAAGACAAAACTTTTTTTTTTTTTTTTTTTTTTTGAGAAGGAGTCTTCCTCTGTTGCCCAGGCTGGAGTGCAATGGCATGATCTCAGCTTATGGCAACCTCTGTCTCCAGGGTTCAAGCAATTCTCCTGCCTCAGCCTCCTGACAACCTGGGATTACAGGTGTCCATCACCACACCCGGCTAATTTTTGTATTTTTAGTAGAGATGGGGTTTCACCATGTTGATCAGGCTGGTCTCAAACTCCTGATCTTGTGATCCGTCCACCTCGGCCTCCCAAAGTGCTGGGATTGCAAGCGTGAGCCACCGCATCCGGCAAGACAAAACTTTTTAAAGCATCCAGAGGAAAAAAGATATTGCCTTTAGGCTGGCGTTGGGGGGTGGCTCACACCTGTAATTCCAGCACTTTGGGAGACTGAGGTGGGCAGATCACCTGAAATGGGAGTTTAAGACCAGCCTGGCCAACACAGCAAAAATCCATCTCTACTATAAATACAAAAATTAGCCGGGTGTGGTGATGGACACCTGTAATCCCAGCTACTTGGGAGGCTAAGGCAGAAAAATCACTTGAACCCAGGACGCGGAGGTTGCAGTGAGCCAAGATCGTGCCATTGCACTCCAGCCTGGGTGACGGAGTGAGACTCTGTCTAAAAAAAATAAAAAAAAATAACAGCCTGGGCATCGTGGCTCAGGCCTGTAAGCCCAGCACTTTGGGAGGCCGAGGCGAGTGGATTGCCTGAGGTCAGGTGTTCCAGACCAGTCTGGCCAACATGGTGAAATCCTGTCTCTACTACAGATACAAAAAAATTAGCTGGGGATGGTGGCATGGACCTGTAATCCCAGCTACTCAGGAGGCTGAGGCAGAGGAATTGCTTGAACCCAGGAGGCAGAGGTTGCAGTGAGCTGAGATTGTGCCACTGCACTCCAGCCTGGGCAACACAGTGAGACTCTGTCTCAAAAAAAAAAGTGAAAGTGGAATATATATATGTTTATTTTGCCCATGACGCAGCTCTCAAGAGATCCTTGACTGTGTGCCGAAAGATAGTTTTTCCCAAAGATATTTTTATAAATAAAAAATAAAGGGTAACAGAAGAGGTAAATGTGTGGGTAAATCTAAATAAATGCTATTGGTATAAAATTATAGCAGTATAGAAAACAATGATATCTTGTGGGGTTTAAAATAAGCAAAACAGGAGAGATCCAAGACGGCCGCGTAGCAGCAGCTCAGGATTGTAGCTCCCAGTGAAAG
>PVKP010024311.1:0-35145 GCA_004027715.1 Plecturocebus donacophilus | reverse complement strand
TTGGATCTCTCTCCGCCTGGTGATGAAGTTTTTCTGTTTCTTAGTTTTCCTTTGGCGGACGCCGGTTCCCCTCTTCCCGGGTTCGCTGCGCCCGCTGTGAAACTCTCCGTCCTCAGCGCTTCCAATTGCTGTTTTCCTTGTGGGGATGGGACCAGCTGAGCCCGTCCGTCCCGCACACTCCGCACCGGGAAGCGCCGCGCTGGGTGCCAGCAAAACAGCCGCGCCGGCCAAAAGAGTCGCGCTGGCGACCCGCGTGGCTTCTCCGCCGGGAATCTCCCGGTCTGTGGGCAACAAAATCTCGTCGGAAAGTACGGCGTCCACTCGTTCTCTGCGCTTTCACTGGGAGCTACATTCCTGAGCTGTTGTTAGTCGGCCATCTTGGATCTCTCCTCAATATCTTTGTTTTAAATAAAATATTTAGAGTTTAACTAAAGGTCTGAAATAATCTTTATTTCTTTTGAGAAGGGTGATTTTAGGGCCAAAAGAAGGAAGCAAGCATCTGAATACCTACAGTTTAAATGTTAACTGTTAATTTAGTCCATTAACCTTGTCTTGATCTGTGATATTTTCACTGTGAGAGGGATACTAGCACAGCCCTGTCCATATGGCTTTTTAAAGATGATAAGAGGTTCTTCGAATTATTGAAGTTTTTCTGGAGGTAGGAAAGTCTGCAGCCAAAGGCTGGGTTCCTGTGTCCATTACAGATTGCTCAAATTTGCATGGGTAATTACACAGGGGGATCGCATCAATGCAGGACCGCCAGCCACACTGACGCCATACAATTACACAACGGCTTCGGTGCTTAAACTTTAAAATTCTTACCATTGTGCCCGTTCTATTAGAACAAACTGCAGCAAATGATCCAAAGCCAATTCAAATGACTGGAGAGGAGGTGCCCAGAGAGAGGGAAGAGGTGCAGTGTGGCCCACTACTGGCCAGCATACGCAATCACCGTTGCTGGCTGCCGCAATCAGCAATCAGTGGCTTCTTTGTGCTTTGCAGTCTGCAGTTTTAAAGTGGGGCCAACAATAAGGCTCACCTAATTCACAGAAGCGCTGTGAGGATTAATGAGGGAAGTTAGGCAAAGCAGCCCTGATTCTCAAAGTACTTCATAAACACAAGAGCTTGGAGTAGCTCTTTGTTTTAATGGTTGGTTTTTTTTAAATGCTGCTGTATCCACAGTTTTGCCTTCTCTATTAATCCCTTTTATAAACCAAAATGCTATTGTGTTTTCCCTGGGAAGTTAATTTAGACAATAATACTGTATACTCCAAAATACAAGCTACTTGATCAAAAGCAAAGGATATTCAAGAAGGAAATCTAATTAAAATATTAATAAAGCTGGAACTACCAGCAAAAGGAGAGTTCATAACAAGGTTAAATGTCACACCATCTGAGCACAGATGTTCTCAAGTGTTGATTTTAGCATACACTGTTTCCAAAAGTCTTAAAGGATTGAACAGATGCTCCTAAAAGTCAGTCAACTATATTTCCAATTTGGCACTAATTTATTCTTTTCTTCTCTGTTCACGGTAGAAGACTGGAGTGAGGGAATGGGAACGCAAGATAACTGAACTTTCCAAACTGTTCAACCTGAAGAAAATGGTCTGAAATCAAAAGGAAAATGAAATAACAAGACAGTGGATTTGCAGAAGGTCTTCCCTTATCAAGGAAGATGTTTGACCACAACTATGGTTGAAATACTCAGAAATTAACAATGTTTACCAACAGAAAGATACAGTATAAATAAGACATACCTTACAACTAGTTTTAAAAGAGAATACCAAAGTGATTACACACACAAATAGAATATGGGATTTGATCATGGCATATTTTGGCAGGCAGAACATAAGCATGCTAAGAACCAAGCATCATGCTTTTTGCTCCTATATATTTTGCCTAAATGAATTCATCTACATGATAAACATGTCTCCCTTTATGTAGTAAAATCCACCCTGAGTCCAACTCAAATTTCATCAAACTACAATTCCTTTCTACAAGTCACCAAATCACTTTATGACAACCACCAAATACTTTCCTATTGCTTGAAATGGTACGATATACTCACCTTTTGATATATACTCCATGTTTTCAAGATCCTATTGCAAACAAAATGATGCTTTATGACACTTTATAATATTCCACCCTATTTAATTCCTTCCAGAATTTCTATCATTAAAGGGCCTTCTCTCACCACCACCCCCAACAAAACTAATCTATTCCCCAACTGCCTATCAGAGACCAAATAAAAGTCGGTCTATCACAGCAGCAGTGATGGTCATGCCAATTTCACAGTGTGATCTGAGCACTCATGTCATTTTGAAAATGACCCTGCCCTCCATCTGTCTAAGCCGAATGTCCTGCTTTTTTCAAGCCAGGCCTCTGGAGCAGCATCACATGAAATAAGGAGGAAGAGACACGCAACAGCCTCCCCCTTGCCCACTCCAGCTGCCATGCTCACAGGTACCCACACAAAGAGGAGAACCCCAACTGAATCCTGGTAGGGATCCCAGAAATTTGGAGGAGAAAATATAGTCCTTTTACTTTTCATACATTTTCAAGAAGCCATTTGAACGTGATGTAAATACAATCCTGCAAAACAGAAAGACTAAAGATATGAAAGGCAATTTTCCATTCCCATTTTATCATCTTACTTTAATTTAATAGCAAATTACCTACGGTAACAGTACATACACAAGAATTTTAAAATACTGAGCCTTGTGAGGCACAGTGGCTCATACCTGTAATCCCAGCACTTTGGGAGGCCGAAGTGGGAGGGTTGCTTGAGGCCAGGAGTTTAAAATGAGCCTGGGCAACATGGTGAGACCCTATCTCTATTAAAACATTTTTTTTAAAAATTTGGCATGGTGGTGCACCTGTAGCCCCAGCTACTTGGGAGGCTGAAGCAAGATCACTTAAGCTCAGAAGTTCAAAGCTTCAGTGAGCTATGATCATGCCATTGCACTCCAGCCTGAACAATAGAACAAAGCCCTGTCTCTAATAATAAATAAATAATAAATAAATCACTTGAGCCCAGGAGTTCAAGGCTACTGTGAGCTATCATCATGCCATTGCACTCCAGCCTAAACAACAGAACAAAGCCCTGTCTATAAAATAAATAAATAAATAAAATACTGAGCCTAAATTCCCAAGGGAGAACCATCAGGCAGCCAGCTTTAAATAAAACAATGCACCCCCTCCCCAATTTATTACCAAGCAGTATCCTTTACCTATGTACCTCCTTGGGTTTAAGACTCTAAAAGGGTGCACCAATAGATTAGATTGAAAGAAGCCTCAGAATAGAGTTATAGTAGTATTCCACAGTTGCTTTCTGTGGGGTCTTGGGTGAGCAAAGCCCCATTCAGTCCTTCTGAAATGGGTGCAGTTTCCCTTTCTTGGAATTGACCTTGTCTAGTCCCAGCCAGGAAGACACAACTCTGCCAATTCCTAGTAAGGGAGAAGACTGAATAAATAAAGTCACCCATTTGATGATATGAGCAATCACACACCTACTAAAAATCTCCTCCCAGTTATACCTGATAAATACGAGCTACACAACTCCACTAGTCACATCTGCTCATAGCAGGAATCAAGGCATAGAAGTTCAAAGTCTACTACCTATACAAAGTTAGTTCGTTGTTTTAATAGAGAAACAAAGACAATAATATTCCTTATAGACAGCACCAAACAATGGGCCCTTACAAACTCATGTACATGAGATACATGGATCGAGTTATTCATCAGTCACTATTTCTTATTGAAATTGGTTATTGGATATCATGGCTCAGCCCCTACATACCTAGGTTTGGCATTAAGCAAACTATTAATTTAAATGGTTTAATTAATAATGTAATACTTAAACCTTTAAACCTTTCTAGCTCGCAGACTTCGTCATCTGCAATAGGCAGAATGCAGGCTGCTTATTCAAATTAGAACTACTATATGTAAACTGTCTATAACAGAGTGCTATATGATACGGTTGATATTGTATCAACCATATGCTGTTCTTAAAAACTGTGCCCTTGGGGTAGCATAATAAGAAACTGCTCTGATTCCAAGGGAATTCAAGGAGTTAACTCCCTTTTGCAATCCCGGTCCCTTTATTAAAAGGTCCTTTTATTGTACTGGCGAATCTCTACATTATTAAATGTAAGCCAAACTCCAGCATTAGTATAGACCACACCGTGTACAAGGCTCAAAATCGCAAGGAACATGGGGCCAGAAACCTTCCTCCGCCGCGCAACAGACCGAGGTGCCACAACAGACGAAGAGAACGCCCCTCATCTTTAGCGGGCACGAAAGGCGAGTGACTCTGCGTCCCCACTGGCCGCGGATCAGATCGGTACAGCAGGGACTACGCCTACCAGCATGCAGTGCGACCACGCCTGCGCAGCGGCGCCCCTGGAACTGTGCGTGCCGGGACGGTGAGATTCCGTCTTTGAACAGCCCGGAGGAGTAGCCTTTGCCCTCTTAAGTGTCGCCACTCCGCAGTCCAGATCTTTGAAAATCAAACCGAAAGTGAGAGACTAACGAGAAGGTTCCTTTTTATCCCTAACAGATTTCTTCCGTGACAAAGTAACCGGCAGTCTTCCGTTTCCGGTTGCCGTGTTGCCGTGGCAACCGCAGGCATAACAGCGATGGCGGTTATGGCGGGCCTGAACGGCGCGCAGATTCCCGACGGGGAGTTCACAGCGGTCGTGTACCGGCTCATCCGCGATGCCCGCTACACCGAGGCGGTACAGCTGCTGGGCCGAGAGCCGCAGCGGAGCTCGCGGAGCCGCGCCGGCCTGTCGTTGCTGGGCTACTGCTACTACCGCCTGCAGGAGTTCGGGCTGGCGGCCGAGTGCTATGAGCAGCTGAGCCAGCTGCACCCGGAACTGGAGCAGTACCGCCTGTACCAGGCCCAGGCCCTGTACAAGGCCTGCCTTTATCCGGAGGCCACCCGGGTCGCCTTCCTTCTCCTGGATAACCCCGCCTACCACAGCCGTGTCCTCCGCCTGCAAGCTGCCATCAAATACAGCGAGGGCGATCTGCCAGGGTCCAGGAGCCTGGTGGAGCAGCTGCTGAGTGGGGAAGGAGGAGAAGATAGTGGGGGCGAGAATGAGACCGATGGCCAGGTCAACCTGGGTTGTTTGCTCTACAAGGAGGGACAGTATGAAGCTGCGTGCTCCAAGTTTTTTGCGGCCCTGCAGGCCTCGGGCTACCAACCTGACCTTTCCTACAACCTGGCTTTGGCCTATTACAGCAGCCGGCAGTATGCGTCAGCGCTGAAGCATATCGCTGAGATTATTGAGCGTGGTATCCGCCAGCACCCAGAGCTAGGTGTGGGCATGACCACTGAGGGCTTTGATGTTCGCAGTGTTGGCAGCACCTTAGTCCTCCACCAGACTGCTTTGGTGGAAGCCTTCAACCTTAAAGCAGCCATAGAGTACCAATTGAGAAACTATGAGGCAGCACAAGAAGCCCTCACTGACATGCCACCCAGGGCAGAGGAGGAGTTGGACCCTGTGACTCTGCACAACCAGGCACTAATGAACATGGATGCCAGGCCTACAGAAGGGTTTGAAAAGCTACAGTTTTTGCTCCAGCAGAATCCCTTTCCCCCAGAGACTTTTGGCAACCTGTTGCTGCTCTACTGTAAATATGAGTATTTTGACCTTGCAGCAGATGTCCTGGCAGAAAATGCCCATTTGACTTATAAGTTCCTCACACCCTATCTCTATGACTTCTTGGATGCTGTGATCACTTGCCAGACAGCTCCTGAAGAGGCTTTCGTTAAGCTTGATGGGCTAGCAGGGATGCTGACTGAGGTCCTCCGGAAACTCACCATACAAGTACAGGAAGCAAGACACAACAGAGATGATGAAGCTGTCAAAAAGGCAGTGAATGAATACGATGAAACCCTGGAGAAGTATATTCCCGTGTTGATGGCTCAGGCAAAAATCTACTGGAACCTTGAAAACTATGCAATGGTGGAGAAGATCTTCCACAAATCTGCGGAATACTGTAATGACCATGATGTGTGGAAGCTGAATGTGGCTCACGTTCTGTTCATGCAGGAAAACAAATATGAAGAAGCCATTGGTTTCTATGAACCCATAGTTAAGAAGCATTATGATAACATCCTGAGTGTCAGTGCCATTGTACTGGCTAATCTCTGTGTTTCCTATATTATGACAAGTCAAAATGAAGAAGCAGAGGAGTTGATGAGGAAGATTGAAAAGGAGGAAGAGCAGCTCTCTTATAATGACCCACATAAGAAGATGTACCATCTCTGCATTGTGAATTTGGTGATAGGAACTCTTTATTGCGCCAAAGGAAACTATGAGTTTGGTATTTCTCGAGTTATCAAAAGTTTGGAGCCTTATCATAAAAAACTGGGAACAGATACCTGGTATTATGCCAAAAGATGCTTCCTGTCCCTGTTAGAAAACATGTCAAAACACACAATCATGGTTTGTGACAATGTTATTCAAGAATGTGTCCAGTTTCTAGGACACTGTGAACTTTATGGCACAAACATACCTGCTGTTATTGAACAACCCCTGGAAGAAGAAAGAATGCATTTTGGGAAGAATACAGTCACAGATGAGTCCAGACAATTGAAAGCTTTAATGTATGAGATTATAGGATGGAATAAGTAGTTCTGGCTGATAGTGGCTTTTTTCAAAATGGCTTTCTTACTTATCACACTTTTTTATCTGTACTTAGCCTTGGCATCTTTATGTTAGTTTTATTTTGAACTTTATACACTTTAAATTGTAGTAACAAGTATTATGTTTGAACAACTTTTTCATTTAATTCCAAAGAGTAGGGACATTGCAGTGTAAGCTGAATAACTTCTGCTTTCTTCCTACTAGTGACAACCATCTGGTCTTGCCCTCAAGCAACAGTTGCTAGAGTGACATCTTTGTATAAGCAAGTAGCCCCACATAGAGTTGATGGTTCAGCTTTGAGCTGTGAAAAGGGTATGTCATGGACCAAAGCTCTATCAGTATGTGTATGTTTGCATTTGGTCACTGGTATGTAAATGACTGCTAGCCCATGGCTGGACCACTTCTCAATCAGCAAATAAAGCCATGTCTATTTTGCCATCTCAGTATAGATTGTGCTGTCTAATAAATCTAATTCTTAACTCTATTTCTCCAGTTTATTAGTCCTTTAACTTTCTGGATTGCAACAAAGTTCTACTTTAGACCTTCTGTAAGCCCTTTTTAGAAGTACAAGTATAATGGGAATTTCTTTTCTTGGTTCTTTACAGGTTATGAGGTTTGGTTGATGACTTAATTTTTTTTTTTTTTTTGTAATTTGGTTGATTGGTTGCTTAAGTTTTATAATAAACGTTTTCTTCATTTTCTATTTTTGATTTTACAGAAATGATTTTGCCTCCTTATGTACACTGACAGGTGTAGAAGCTTATTAATATTTTCAGTTTTTTTTAAACTGAAAATTTTAATTTTTTACTTTTTAATTTTGTTAGGAAAAAGTAAGCACTGAAGTGAGAATGAGAAGACTAAAGTATGAGTTCCATACCTTCTAATTTTAGAATTTCAGAAATTCCTTTATTCATTGGGGTTTCACAATCATTTGAACTATCAGAAGCCTTTACAATTACTTTTGGCTGTAATATCTGATTTTATATAAGCCATATAGAAAAAAGTTTGTTTTTCTGTTTTTATGACCTGGATATATAAACAAATCAGCTAGGAAATATATAATTGTATTTTATATTAATGTTTGCTAGGATTTTGGCCTACTGTACATGTTAACCCCTACAGTAAATGATTGTTATCTTATTGTTGGATGTTATACTGATTATTAATAAGACATTTGGATTTTTGCCTTTTTATTTGGAATTTTTGCTTACAACTCTAGCTATGAATATATAGAGTGTGGTCCCCAGTCTCTGCTATGGTTGTGCATAAATTAATAATTTTATAAGTATTTAAAAACTGTATAATTCTCTTAACCTCCCCTTTTAGTTTTTGTACTAATGTTTGTTTTTGTTGGGGAAGGGGAGATTTGCTTTTAATCCTTCCCAAAAATGATGAACCACTCTTCCATTAAATAGTTTTATTGACAAGCTGTTAAAATGTGTGTTTATTCCCCAGTAATTCTTGAAACAATTAGAGCCTCTCCTGCTTCTAACGTGAAGGCCTTTAGATGCCAGTCTGCCAGAAACCTGGAAACAGAGGAACAAGTGAAGTGAAGATGTAATGGAGGTTTAGCTACATGATGTACTTCACAATCCACCTTGGATTTCCATCACGTCCAAATCTCAGTAGTTAATCAAGTGTCTGCTGCCGTTAACAGAACAGAAGTAATGGATAAAAGAATGGAAATAACAGATGCCAGAGCTACTTCCGTAACTAACTCACCAAATCAAATCATCAGTCCTTATACTCTTATTTAATACAAGGAGAAGAGGCCGTGCAGACTTTCAAAAAGGTCAAAGCCACATAGAACAGGAAGATAGTCTCTAGTTTAAAGCTTTCTCTTTGAGTGTTTTCCCCCAACTGCCTTCAAAGGGTCTGCTTGAGAGATAGTGGTGTTTACTGCTGCAGAATGTATCACAAGATAAGAAATGAAAAATCTGTCTTTCTTACCACCCCCTTCTCTTTCCCTTTTTTATCTTTTCCCTTTTGTCAAGTATAGGGACACTTTTCTCTGATAGCTAAAAGTTGAACCTTAACCAGGTATAAACGATGCATACCAACCTTTCAGCAGTAAGTGTCAGGTAGTGAACACTATGATTATCAAGGTGACTTTGGAAACCTTTTAAAAATCCATTTTGCAAAACAAGATAACATGTATTGATAAAAAGTGACTCTCAGATTGGTAAAACCAGAAAAAATTTTAAGAGGATTCACCAAAAGTACTAAATCTATGTAATTTGTTGAATAGAGTGAACTTTTTAAAATATATTTTTGGTAGCCTCCTCTTTTAAACTTTTTGAACTCAAAAGACTGAAATTTTAAAGACGTAGTATTTGTATCATTTTAAATTCTGTAACATTGAGAATTAAATATACTCAACTTTAGAGGACACTTACCTTACTGTAATGTATAATCATTTTATATTGAAAAATAGGGCCAGACATTATCCAGAAGGTAATTAATTTATTAGCCATAGATATAGTGTTTAGTATTCTCTTGGGGAGTGAGTCTTTACAAGGTGATTACTTTATACTTGATACCACTGTTAATTGAGGTTCTTTTGGTTGTTTAATTAAATCAGCTCCTTTGGATTTGGGCCAAGATTGATCAACCACATACTAAAATCCTTTCGACAACATCATAATGTGTATTTATTCGAAAAGGAATTGCTTCATAAGGAAAAATTATTAGAATATAGAGAGTTCTAAGGACATTTCTAGTGTGAAAAATAAGCATTTGTTAGTTGAAGTGAGAACTGCCAATAACTTAATTGCAAATATTAATATCATGTGAACATATGAAATGGGCCCAAGTCCTTGTACAGAAGTGAAATTTGCATGTTTATGAAATAAAACACATCAATATCAATGACTGAATACCTTAATTCAAAATAGCAAAGGGCTAAAATTGTACTATGCAAACAGGACCCTAGTAAGGTATGTGGGAAAGCATTTATTGCTGCTAATATTTTATTTTCAATTATGTCATTAGGTGAGTCAAATGCTTAAGATAAAGGGCACATGACTAAAATTTTCACCAGCACTCATGGCAACTGCTATAAAACTTGTCCATGGAGTGCCCATAAACCCTCAAGATCTTGTTAAGGTTCAATGGTAAATTACTGGCTGATTAGTTTTTCTAATCAGGGTCAGGGTCTGTTCTATGAAAACTCAACCTATTAGTCCCAGTTCTTCCAAATTTTCCAAAACCATACACTATAGTGTATGTACTTCATATATGGAAAGGAGATTATATACTTCTGTGAATATAAATTATCTATTCCATTTTTAAGTCATGAAGTACCATAGGAAGAGACAGTCACACCCTAACATTGTAAAACAAAACAAAACAAAAGCTTCAGGAATCGGACCATAACAGCAACAGTTTGCTGAAAACTATTTAATCAGAAGGCAATACCACATACTCACGTATGCTAAGGAGTGCCATTATTTTGTATGTTTACTGGAAAAGGCAAAAACTTTTTCAGCAGTTAATACAATATTTTTGTTTCTAGGACTTTTGTTCTTATACTGATTCATTACCATTAAACTGTTTTGACAAAATGCCAAAGAACAAAGGAGAGGTATACATGATTTGACCAAGACACTGCAAGTAGTTTCAGAAACTAAGGAGACTATTTTTCTGACAATGTATGTAAGATTTATAATGAAATGATTAGTAAAATTAAAAATAATTCTGGAGATCATATAAAATAGGAAATCATAAATGTGATTTTTTTAATATTTGTAGACATGACCTAAACAGGTTCTTTTAAATTACAAATTATTAAGATAAACATCTGGAATGTATCTGCAGCTAGAGTGTAAACAGTGAGGGCTTAGACTAGCTCATCTCTTGAATCATAAAACTGAGGCTCAGAGAGATTATGACTTGCCCAAGATAATATGATAGAGCCAAATAGAATCTAGGCAAAGCTCAGGATCAGAATTCAGGGCTTCTTGCTCAATTCCCATGCTCTTTCCACTCTACAACATTTCTCTGAGACAGAACAGGGACCCCTATTAGGGCCTCCAAGTATGGAAATAAAGGAAAATTCTGAGTTCCTACAAGGGAAGTTCCAGACACCTAGCTAGCCCTGAAAAGTAAATAAGCAACTTGATGAGCTAGAAGGTAAGAGTAGCTTAAGGCACTAGCCAAGGAAATTAGAATCACAGGATGTTTGGTTCCCCTATAGGAACTAGAGATAACATATGTCCCTGAATTGTTTTTCAGAAACACAGACCCTACCAAACAGGTCTGTCTGCACATAGACCTCAGATAAGGGGAACTGAGGACTGCACTCTGATTGCCATTCTATATGGTCTAAATTTTTTCCTGAGATGCCTGAAGAAAGTCACACCCATGAGTCAGAGATGATATTCTTTTCTGCTGACCCCAGAATTTTTAAACAAACCTTTTCCTTAACCAATTGCCAAATCAGAAACTCTTTCAATCTATGATCGGTAAGCCCCCACATCAAGATATCCTGCCTTTTTAAGCCAAACCAATGTGTAAACCCCATGTATTTATTTACAATTTTGCCAATAACATCTGCTTTCCTGAAATGTACCCCTGCCTTTAAAAAAAACTCTTGCTTGCAAACCATAAGAGAAGTCAGGATTTAAGCAAGAACTGCCTGATCCTCCTCGCTTGGCACTCTGCAAATAAAGGTCCTCCTTTCTCCTGCTGCAAATCTCAGTGTGGATGTTTGGCCTTATTGTGCCAGGAGAGCGAATCCCAGTTCAGTTCCATAACACCTTCTCTTGGGTATTTTTTGTTTTTGTTTGTTTGCTTGTTTTACAAATTTTTTTAAATCAATGCTAAGCATTTCTTTTCCAGAGCTATGACTTTTGCCACTTCAATTCATGCTGATTATTTAATTGGTAGTTCAATAGGTTTTTAAAAATATATACTTAGTGAGAACATTCCAGGGCTAGCCTAAACTACACTATAGTTTACAAAAGTGTGTTGAGGGTTCCTGAGCAGGCATGCTGTGCTGCTTGTGGCAGCACAGATTTAGTGGCAGTGCAATCTGGGCTGGGCACAAAGATTACTGACTCACCTGTTGTTTCATCACTGCATCGAAAAAAATCACCTTATATGATTCGTCTTCAAGTCAGTGATTTTCTTCTCTTCATTATAGTTTCCAGCCACCACAAACACATAAAAATGGCAGTAAAAAGGCTTCTCTACACCTTAAGTGCAAAAAGCTGTGAGGCACCTACTCAGAAATCCCAGCATAGTGCCAGCTGATTTCACAAGTATTTACAAAGTGTTACCAGAAGAGACTTTTGAGGCCCCATAAAACTTTACCTTTACTTGCAAAGTCCATTTGAGGTAAACTCCTGAACACTTACCCTCTTCCAGGAGATTTCTTGCTCCTTTTAGCTTAGGTTTGGGGGAGGAAAAATTAAAAGCAAGCAAACAATTGAGCCACGATTAAGTCCCTGTTATTTACCTTCTTTTTTCTTTTTGTGCTAATAATTCTTAGTCCACATTCTACATCCGAATCAGTGGGTAAACTTTTCAAAAAATAAAGATGCCTTGGCTCTAACCCCTAAAGATTCTATTTCTATGGAGATGGGAGTGGGAGGAGGGGTCAGGTTTTTGATAACTAATGTGTAGCCAAGGTTGAGAACCACTGTACTATACAAACACAATAGTGACCATGTGGCTGCTGTATGTTGGTGTGAAGGTTGTGATGCAACATATTTGAGAATAAAATAACCCTGATGCTCAACCTAAAGACATGATGAAAAATGAATAAATGGAACGAATGAAGGATCTGAATTTTTTTTAGAGGCACTAAGTCTGGCATATTCTGATTCACTCAAATGTAGCTTTTAAACCAGTGAAACTTAAAAAAATTTTTTTTTAAATCATGCACTCAATAATTGTTAAGAAATATTTGGCTTTCATAGAAGGAATTTTAAAAATACTGAGGTAACTAAAAGCTATACAATTTGATAGTGGAAGCTAAGAAGAGTTTCCAAGATTTAAGAATATGAAAATACTCTTTTTGTTTTCAGAGACTCCTAAGTGCCATTTACTGTTGTAGGAGAGGAAAAATTTTCCTCTGTCCTCAGGGTTTTCAGCTAGGACTGACATAAGACAGATTAAACAGGAGAAAAGCATACAAATTTTATTTACATGTGTATGGGAGCCCCCACAAGGGCAACGAAGACCCAAAGAAGTGGCTAGGCCTAAGCACTTATATTGTAGTTGAACAAAGGGTAGAAATTGTAGAAAAGTAACTAGGAAGATAAGTTAGTTTAACAAAGTTTGTACAGATTTCTCTCAGCTTCAGCTCCCCATCTCTGGTGATGAGAATGTTGTTTCTTTTGTACTGGTATAGGGAGGGTATCTTTCACATGGGAGTATCATCTTCTGCTTCAGGAAGAAAAGAGAAGATTAGAGTACCCTTCCTGTATCTACTGTTTCTCAAGTGCCTCTATTTCAAAATAATTAAAAGGCAGCATATTTTGGAGCAGCATGTCTGAATTCCTTTACTGTCGTCCCTACTTAGTTTATTAGTTTACCTTTGCCAAAGTCAAAAGTGACTGTGCATTATCATAACCATGCATACAAATGCTTTTGGTTGACTTTGGATGCATGCAATTTGTTCTCCTAATAAATGAGCCACATTCATGTGTTCTTCCTATAAATATGGATTCCTGTAAACCAGATTCCAGTCCCATGTATGCATTTATAGATGCACATACATTTTTTAAAAATTTGCATTGGAAATTAGTAATACTCAATGGTTATGTTGATTTATTTATTTTGAGACAGGGTCTCACTCTGTCTTCCAAGCTATAGTGCAGTGGTGTGATCACAGCTCATGTAGCCCTGACCTCTTGGGATCAAGCAATCCTCCCACTTCAGCCACCCAAGTAGCTGGGGCTACAGGTCCACACCACCATGCCTGGCTAATTTTTATGGTTTTTTTTTTGTTGTTGTTGTTGTTGTTTCTTTTTTGCTGTTGTTATTGTTGTTGTTGTAGAGACGGGTTTCACAAGTTAGCCAGGCAGGTCTCAAACTCCTGGACTCAAGCTATCCATCTGCCTTGGCCTCCCAAAGTGCTGGAATTACAGGCATGAACCACCATGCCCAGCTTTATATTGCTTTATAATTCAGTATGAATTCTTCAAATTTATTCTGCCTCCATCCCCAAATATTTGGTCTAAACTGATGGTTCTCAAAATGTTTGACTGCCCAGTAGAATCATCTGAGGCGCTTTTAAAACTCTCATGCTGTATTAATTCATTCTTGTACCGCTATAAAGAATTACCTGAGACTGTAATTTATAAAGAAACAAGGTTTAGTTGCCTCATGATTCCACAGGCTGTACAAGAAGGATGGCAGCATCTGCTTCCGGGAAGGCTCAGGGAGCTTTTACTCATAGTGGAAGGCAAAGCAGGAGCAGGCATCTAACATGGCAGGAGCAGGACCGAGAGAGCAGGAGGGCAGAGGTGCTACACACTTTTAAACAACCAGATCTTGTGAGAGCTCACCATCACGAGAACAACACCAAAGGGATGGTGTTAACCACTGATGAAAGATCCACCCCCATGATCCAAACACTTTCCATCAGGTCCCACCTCCAACTCTGAGGATTACAACTGAACATAGGATTTGGGTGGGGACACAGATACAAACCATATCACATGCCCCTGGCTGCATACCAAAACAACTAAAAAAGAATTTCCAAGGGTGGAACCCAGGTATCTGTATTTTCCTGAGCTTTTAAAATGCAGCCAAGGTTGAGAACCACTGTTGTAAATGATCACTATAATTTCCCTTTCCATGATTGATTTAGGAATAAGGATGTGACTCAATACTTACCAAGACACAGGAAGTCTCCAGTAAAGCTGCTGGGAAAGCTTTCTTCACCTCTTTAAAGAAACAAAAGGAGGTAAGAAAAAGTCTCCCTTCTTCATCTGGCATTGTTGATCTGAATCTGGTGCCACCAGTTTGTGATCTTGACATAGAGTCATGGTGACTTTGGGTGAAGGTGACTTTGAAGATACCTAAGAAATATAATTTGAGTCCTTGATGATCCTGGGGCCTGACCTACCTCTGAGTCTTCAGTAGAATAGAAATAATAATGTCTTATTATTTAAACTTGTTTGGGCCATATTTTTCTGCTTATTGTCTTTAAAAGTACCCAGACCACACTCATCATGGACAAAGATTTTCTCTTTGACAGAACTCTACTCAGGCTCCCCTGAACTTTTCAAGTAGGCCTTGAAAAGTTGGACTTTTGAACTTCCATATTTGTCCCTGAACTGTCCAATTTTAACAAGAATCCTTGGCTTAGTTGAATCCCTCTTCCTCCATATCTGATTATCCTCCATATGTTATTGGCTCTCTCATTCTCCACCATTCCTCAGCTATGTCTGATCATCCCAGCCTGCTTTCATCAAGAATCCTGTTATGCCACTTTGGCCAGAATCCCCACTTAGCCCTAATATTTCCTCTTAGTACTTTTCCATCCGTTGATCCTCACTCTGCTCCTTGGCTATAAATTCCCACTTGCCCATGCTATATGTGGATCTGAGCCCAATCACTCTCCCCTGCTGCAAAATCCCATTGCAGTGGACCTGTATACCTATGGCGATAGTTCCCACACATACCTTAAATAAAGGATGCCTCATCATCTAAAGTGTCATTGATTTTTTTTTAGCACCATACATAGACCACACATTTTGAGTATTAATCAGGAGGTGATGAATCTTTACGCATATTTCCAAATAGCATCACTCCTTACGTTCAGGGGAATAGGACAAAATCAACTGATCTCTGTCAAGGTGTTACCCGAAACCTTGACTTCATTAGTATTGATTGCTCTCAAGTCTTTTGAAATTGCAACAGCAACACATAAAATTGGGTATGAATTCATTGGAAGAGCATTCACTTATATAAAAATAAATAGAGTTAAATTGTTCCACCCAAAGAACTAAGTCTAAACCTTGCTTACTGCTTCTTGGCGAAAACACAAGGTAAATACCAATGCATATAGCAACTCATAGAAAACATATTTCCCAGTTTTAGAATTTCCTCCACATTCATGAAGGTGATTTCAGTAAAATCTCACAGCATTTATTCATGTAGAGTGAACCTAAGCGTTGAAGTGAGACAGCCTAATCTATTCTCTGGTGAGAAATGCTAATCTATGTACAGCACTATTTCAGCGTTTGCCCTTTCCAGCTATAAATCTGGTTAAAGGAAAAGCTTCATAAAAAGTAAATACTTTAGTTCTTCCTGAAAATCCCTCTCAGCATTGCATTCCACTTATCAGGCCAACTTATTTTGACTTGTTGGCTTATTTCAGTTCTCTAAAAGAAAAACGCAAGAAATTCAAATTCAAACCGGATGGTCCATATCACATCAGGGGATTGGGACAGTTGATTTACTCATACAATCTCTTTAAACATCTACCAGGAGAGATTCTAAGGCAGAATTTATTGCCTCCTCCTGCCATCTTTGGGCCTACAAAAAACGAAGCAAAATCCTTCTATGAAATCTGAAACTCCAGTCACTGATTTCCTGGCTGATGTCATTTACAAAGCACGATGTAGTCCTGTGATAGTCACAGCAGGAATCTGCCTCTCTATGGGGTTTCCATCTGTTTGCCATCAGAAAGAACCTCTTTGGGAAGCAATGGTAAATGCAGAGAACCCATTCCTCCCCATGGGTCCCAGAGTTTTGTATTAGCTTTTTAGTCTTTTGAGGATCAGCTGCTGTTAGAATTAAATATGCTTAAATTTCTACAGAATGAGAAGTATATAGAATTATACTGCTGTAACTTTCATTTTTATCCATGTTTGGCTTATCATAGGCTACTTGGTAAAAATCTTCCATATGATTCTGAAACTTTTATGCAAATGTCACCAAAATGAAAATTTAGCCACTGCAATTCTTTCCTTTGGGAGAAGAGTTTTCTATGTAACTTTACGTAATGCACTTCTTATTATAAAATGGCTTGCACTTGAAGCAAATATTTCTGAACTCTTCAGGTCCAAAGTGACTCAAAAGTGTAATACTTTATGTTGAAAGGCTATTTGTTCACTTCTTTTTTAAATTTAAATTTTAATCTTACAGATGGGGTCTCACTATGTTGCTCAGGCTAGTCTTGAACTCCTGGCCTCAAGTGAGGCTCCCATCTCGACTTAAGTGCTGAAATTACAGGCATGTGCCACCATGCCCAGCCTATTTATTCAATTCTTATTAAGAGCTAACACAGATAGTATAGTAGGTTAGCGCAAAGAAAACAGATTACAATGACAAGACTTTTCAAAACTGATCTTTTGTGGGTCAGCTTCAATACAGATAATTCCCTGTAAATAAGTGGGGGTTCACAGCAGTATCGAGCTATAACTTACTGGGAATTGAGTGTATTGATCCAGCAATAAATGCATAATGGTCGCTTTTATTACTGAAGAAACAGAGCTTGAATTAATTCCACAGAAATGTTTAATAAATGAAACGAGTTCATGAAGATCAGCCTTTTTCTCATCTCCATTCTTCCCTGCAGCTATTGCAGCCTTCACAGTGCCCGAACAAAACCAGACGCTGTTCTGTTCCTCAAGGGATAATTTATTAGACGTGTTTTTGTACATTGGCCTTTCTGTGTTTATGTGCCATTTCCTCAGAGAAGGTTGACTATGAGGATGAAATAGAAATAACATCACATTTCAATATTCTTCAAGCCCCAATTCCTAGAAAATGACAGGGATACAAAGGTCTTTTTATTCATCCTGTCAAATGCCAGTTTGTTTCAATATGGTTTCCCTGAGTTCAGTATCAAATGAGGCACAGTCCCCAGTGGGCAGTAGAGAAAGAAGTTTTCCTTACCACACTGGTGAAAGGAAATATGAATACTAAACCAAATGACTGTCAGAGGATGGAAAAGAGATGAAGAAAGGCTTCAAGAAAGAGGACGAGGCACAAGGGAAAGACCAGGTGAAGAAAGGCAATCAACAACTTGCCTTTCAAAGAATGATGAAATTGTGATTACTGTATTTACATGACTTAAACATGAGGCGCTACCTCAGTGCTTTGTAAAGCACGTTATACGCATGCAATAATTAACGGAGGTGAACTTGGCACACAGATGAACATTTTTCAAGGGTCGTGTATTTATTTTATCATGTGTATGGTATATGTACCCATTCACACACATATACATACATTTGTAAAGCATGTTACATGCATGCGATAATTAACAGAGTTGAATTTGGCACACAGATGAACATTTTTCAAGAGCCACGTATTTATTTTATTGTGTGTATGGTATATGTACCCATTCACACACACGTGTATACACGTGTATACCTAACGCATCAAAGCTGAAATTTCATGGATTCTGTTGCTTAGGATGAAGCTAAAATTTAAAAAAATGATTTTATTGAAGAAAAAGTATTAAATAATAATACACACAGTACTAGGCTGTGGCAAGAAGCATGCTGGTGATACTTGAATGACTGGAATTTAAACCTTGGTAAAGGCAAATGAAACACAGAGTTTCATGAGAGAGTGTGGGGAGAACCCTACTCTCCACTGATCAAAAGTGCGATTTTTATTTACTATTGATTCAGTATTTTCAAAAAGCCAGCTTCACATTTTTAGTCAGATATTTTCACCACCTATGGTGAAAATTTCCTCAGGAGAATGTTGCCTAACAAATTTATGGGAAAACAATTTTAAACTTTCTAGAACTCTGTTTTCTTGTCTGAAGAGTTGAAACTTGTTTTTTGTTTTTTGTTTTTGTTTTTTTTTCCCCACATTTCCTTACCATTCTAATCTGTTCTGATCTTAGGATTTTCCCCACTATTTCTCACAAACCTAGCAAGTTCAGACTTTTTGGTGGACCACAAATTCTACCAGTAGAGGGAGCCGTGTTCTGCTTGGAAAATCCTCTAAGCTCAAGGATCTTGGCTGGAAACAGGATCGCCCCTCCACTTGTTTACTGAACACTGCCTCCCTTTACTCTGAGTTAGTCATTTTACAGTGTCGGCACCGGCCTGTGGATCCTTCTGACAGCGGATATACTGTCACAGTGCAGTCTGAGATCCAGCCTTCAGCTTTGCTAAGAATCTAGTTAGCCACTGCACGAAACATCTTGTTAAAATCGTGAGTGTTCTGATCATTACCACATTTTTCATTATGCGTGTGGTAATCCTGAGCTGACTAGGCTGGTATCCAATTGTGTTTATTTTGAGTTGGATTCAAAGTTTTAGAGTTGGAAGGATTTTTAAGAGCATCTGTTCCAACTTCCTCATTCCACAAACGAAGGATAGACACTGAAAGAATTTATGTCCCAAAGAAAGTTACTAGTGTGGAAATAGGATTATTCGGTTTATGTGAAAAGGTCCTTCACAGCCCGCTTTAGTCCTGACTGCACCTAGGGGCTGTGCAGCTTTGGGCAGGTCATTTAACCGCCGAGATTCTGTTTTCTCTTCTATAAAATAGGTAACCGCTAAAATCACTTCAGTTCTATTCTGTTGGGCTCACTGCCTCTAAATGCTAAGTCATTTAAAGGCAGATCGAGTAATAAGGTTGTAGAATTATGAGTGATTTGTCTTTTATTGGAAAAAGTTTATAACTATTGCATAATCTTTATCTTCTATTTGCAGGCAATTCTAAGGCCTCTTGTTGACTTTATTGTTCCTTCCTGTTCTCTACATTTGTAAATGATTTTTACCTTTATGAGTATAGAAGGGATTAAAATTCGGCTATACCAGAACAAAAATTTGTAACTCCAGCATGAGTGCAACAATCAAAACATTAATCCAGGACCATAAGAGAATGTGGAAAAGTGAAAACAGTTGAAGTATTAAGGTTGTAGCATTGTGAATGATTTGTCTTTTTAAAAAAAGGTTTATAATTGCAAAATAAACATAATTCAAGAGGATGAAAAAGTCCATGTAAAAAGCAACACAGAGGTGAAGGAGCACAGCCAACCAGAGATGTTAGGGGGTGGAGTCAAAGCAATCAGCAGCCCCGCCAGTACCAGTGCTCCCCACCAGACCCCACTCCTGGCATGTGCCTCAGCCTTGCAATAAAGCTTCCTCTTTTTCAGGATATTGAATTGTGGTTCAGGGAAAGCCAGACATCATGTAATCAGTTTGAAATTACAGTGTATATCTAATAAAAGCCCACAAAACTTACCAAAAAAAAATTTTTTTTTCCAGAATCTCTTAAAGAGCTTGCTAAGAAAAGGGGAGATGGGAAAGAAATCATGTGTAAGAGAAATCTTTTCACAGAACCAATGCAACTTCAGACTCGGCACACATAATGGCAGATAGCTTAAAACAGGAAGCCCCGTCACCTTAGAAGGAGACAGAGAATCAGAGTTTGCACCACAGAGTGAGGAGAGCCCTGTTCAGCCTGGATCCCAGGAAGGTCCACCCCACCTCTCTTCCTTCTGTTGGCATGGGTGCTCTGTGGAGAGGACAAAGGTCTTTCCTGCTAAGTAAAATTAGTGCATCAGAGTGTTTTGGTGATATACCCTACACATTTGGATTGATTCTACTGGAGATGCAGGGTCCACTTCATGGATGTGGGGCCTGTGCAGTCACACAAGGTTCCACACATAGGAGGACCCCCTTTGTATTTGGTTTAATCTCTGCTGTCACTGTTTTGAAATTCTTAATAATTTATGAACAAGGGACCTCATTTTCCACTGGACTTTGAAAAATATGTGGCTGGTCTTGGTTGGAAGTTTTTGTGAGGCTGTTCACATTGCTACATAGATTTCTTACATTACTCTGCTCTGTGGTTAACCCTTTCAATATGCTTAGCCTGTTGGCCTGCTGTGGGCAACATGTGGCTTGCTGTGAGTTGGATCTGTGTCTTCCCATGTGTTCTAGACTGCAGAGTGTGGACCTCTTCCAAACGGATTTGTCCTTTCTCCCCTTATAAAGTTCAGGTCAGCGCCTGTGTCTTGCACAGACAATTTAGCAGATTCCTTGTCTCTTCCCCAAATGTCCAGAGCTTCATGTTCTTTTTACTGCAGGTGCTCTAAGCACATACTACCCTTTTAGAATCCGCATTAAAGGTAGTTGAGTTCTTCTGAAAACTTTGCCTGGGCAAAGATTAGTGTAAATCTGTGCTACTTTGAGCATGCCACATTTACCCTCATAGGCCTTGTATGTGGCAAACGACAGAGACTTCTGGGGTTGCACTTCATCTTGCTCAAACATCTGCTGACTTTTAACATTTGGTTTTCTGCGGGTCAGAGTCTCCCTTAAGATTTGAAAGTGGCTCCTTTGAATGAGCAAAATGCAATTTAACTACAGCTCTGTAGCATTTCTACAGCCAAAACCCCATGGGCTACAGCAAGAACTGGCAACCTCTCTACTATATCCCCGTACACAAAAGGCCCAGAGGAGGATCAGAATGGCCCATGGGTAATATAGCTCCTTTAATATTCTAGCAATCATTTTCTTCTCCCCTGCTTCCCTCCCAGAGCAGAACAGGAAAGAAGCCAAACATTGTCCTACACAAAAATGGGGCCTAATGCCCCGAAGGGGAAAGGTGGAGAGAGAGAAGAGGAAAGGTACCTTGCAAATTTGGGAAATACTTCTGATAGCAATTTAAACTGTACCATCCCTGGGCCTGGCGCAGTGGCTCATGCCTGTTATCCCAGCACTTTGAGAGGCCGAGGCAGTCAGATCACTTGAGGCCAGGAGTTCGAGACCAGCCTGGTCAACATGGTAAAAACTTGTCTCTACTAAAAATACAAAAATTAGCCAGGAGTGGTGGTGGGCGCCTGTAATTCCAGCTACCCAGGAGGCTGAGGAGAATCGCTTGAACCTGGGAGGCAGAGGTTGCAGTGAGCTGAGATCATGACACTGCTCTCTGGCCTGGGTGACAGAGTAACATTCTGTCTCTAAATAAATAAATAAATAAATAACTGTATCATCCCTGAAAATGAATGTGCCCATTGGAGGAGACTGGCAGACACAGCGTAAGAAATGAAGAGATGAGCACACCTATAGCTCACCCTGGTAGAACTATTGAAAAACAAATCTGACCAGTAGACTTCAGACCCACCTTTTTCCGTTCAACAAGAAGCGCACCCCACCCCGCCAACCACCCTGCATCTTATTGTTTCATGAGGTTTAAAGAGCAACAGCCATCATTAACCATTTAGTTGAAGTCCAAGATGGCTTCTGCAGACCAAATGACTAGCGGTGTTTGGGAGCGGAGTTTTCCTGAAAGAAGTGGGTGTGTACCTGAAGGCTGATGGGCTACTTGTGACCTACGTTGAGAATAGGAATCCATAGAGAGTCTTCTTCCTGTGATCAGGCTTTTCTCTTTAAAGTGCATCCCCTTTGAGGTTCAGGGCAAAGTCCTAATTAGCAGGGGTCTCGACTTTCCCTCTGCTATGTAGTTCTTTCCAAACCACAGGGCCTTGGATGGACTGAAGGGCCAGAGTGTCAATCTTTGGCCCAGGGAAGGAGTATCACCTTATCAAGTGGACCTGGATTCAGAGAGGTCAAGTCAGAAAGTAGAATAAGGCTGTCCCCTTTCTCAGTCAGTGAGAGTTAGCTGCCCTCTGAACAAAGAAAGGGCTGAGACTGGACATTCAGGTAACTGAAAAAAGCTGGGCTCCTACCGTGGCCTAGCAGGGGCACTGTACTTCTTATGTTCACCTTCAAAAGGAATTCTGTGGAAGGGGTATTCTGTATCAAACTGCCACCCAGTTTCTAAACCACCAAGGACCCAGATGGCCTTGATGTTTCCCTCAGCATGGCTGAACTTCAGGCAGGCTTCTTCCTGACTTGAGGCTCTGACCTCTCTTTTCTTAGGGCATTTTTTTTTTTTTCGAGACAGGGTCTTGCTTTGTCGCCTGGGCTGGAGTGCAGTGGTGCTATCATAGCTCACTGTTGCCTCAACCTCCTGGGCTCAAGTGATCCTCCTGCTTCGGCCTCTGGAGTAGCTGGGACCACAAGAGCGCACCAGCATGCCTGGCTAATTAAAAACAATTTTTTTTTGAGATGGAGTCTCACTATGTTGCCCAGGTCTTATTTTCTTTAGGAAACTTTTAATTGTAAATTTGTTCTCTGCCCCTTTGAGATATATGTAAATCTTCCTAAACATCCCTTGCCAGTTTTACTACCCAGAAATGTGTTTCTCAAGGATCTGGAATCAATGTCCTTGCAATATAATCATCAAAGAAGATAGCTTTGAGAATCATAACATATCCTGTGGAATGATAGGAGCCTAAGTTCAGTGGATGCCTTGCTCCAAGTTAGTAGTAAAGTGGTAGTAAAACTACCACCTGTCATAAAGATATGAGAAGTTTGCTTTCCTTTGGGTAAAGTCAATTAGCAAACACAGATAGCCCACTGATCTCCGTCTCACTCCGGTGCTCAAAGACTCTACCACCCTTTTTTTCAGTAGAGTTGAATTCAGACTGAGTTCTGGTCTCTCTCCCCTATTGCAATCGCCTTAAATAAAGTCTTTCTTGCTTGTTTAAATTTTGGGGGTGCAATTTTTGCTTTAACATCAACAATGTAAGTAAACTCAACTAAATGTGCTGTGCCCCTACAAACCCCGGTTGCTTTGCAGCATGAAAAGATCCATGATTAAATTGTATGAGGTACATGAGGCAAAATGCCTCTTGGTTTGTGACACAGGAAAGAGGGATGTCACCACTATCATAACTGAAACAGCAAGAGGCTGGCTGGAGCTGGGCTGGGATAGAGCACCTACCTACCTCTCCCCAGGCATGACTCTAAGCACTTTGCAAATAATTCCCCATTTAATTCTTGCAACAACTTATGAAACAGATTTTATTTTTTTTTATTTTTTTTTTTATTTTGGATACGGAGACTCGCTCTGTCCCTAGGCTGGGGTGCAGTGGTGCTATCTCATCTCACTGCAACCTCCACCTCCCAGGTTCAAGCGATTCTCCTACCTCAGCCTCCCGAGTAGCTGGGACTACAGGCACATGCCACCATGCCCAGCTAATTTTTGTATTTTAGTAGATACAGAGTTTCACTATTGTTGGCCAGGATGGTCTCGATCTCTTGATCTTGTGATTCACCCACCTCAGCCTCTCAAAGTGCTGGGATTACAGGCATGTGCCACTGCGCCCAGCTGATTTTATTAGTATAGCCCCATGCTTTCAGGTAAGGTACACCTCTGACACACAGACATTTGGTGAGCATAGAGCACTGGCACTTTGGTTCCAGGATTTATGTTTTAACTACTAGCTTATACTTCTATATTCTGCAGCTAGAACCAAAGAGCACAAATCGCAAGGCGTGGTAGCAGACCTGCTAAGACCTGATCAGGTAACCAGGAACACGTCGGAGAAATCTCCGTCTCTACCAGAGAGCAGTATTCTATTTCAGGACTAAAGCAGCGCACAGCAGGGCCACCACAGCATCTACCTTTGATGTTCCCTGTCTCACAGGATAGGACAATTCTGCCTCCTACCAATTCCTCAGGTCAGAGGGATTTTCTCCATAAAAGGCTATGCAGGTTCTTTCTATAAATCTGCCTTCACACACCCGCATGCCTGGCAGTTCTAGGAAGAAAAAGCCTGTTTTACTGCAAAGGGTGTAGAAAGGTGGCAGTATCTGAGAACAACTGAACAGTATCGAAGCTGCTTCCTCCATGCAGTTCTGAGGTGACCTTGGCTGATCTCTGCAGTATGTGATGAAACTGAAATGGGGGCTTTGACTGCCATCAAGGGCAAACCACATTCTGCACTCAGTATTCTGAGTACCATTTTCCCCTGCCGCTTGCTCCCTTATAACTTACTTTCCTCCCTTGCTGCTTCAAAAAGTGTGTGAGAAGCCCTTTGACAGAGCACACTGATGCTTGCACAAAGAAAAGAGAAGTGAAGTTGCTTTTGCACCTCAACTACACAAAAACAAATCGCTTCACTGGCTCCCCAAGTCCCCCAGTGTAGCCCCTGCTCATCTCTGTCTGGATGGCTGTAGGCTAGGACACCAGGCTCACCATTTCATTCCCTGAACCTTCCTTTTCCCATCTGTGAAAAGAGAATCTCAATATCTTGCTTAGTACTCTCCAGGGCTGTTATGAGGCTCAAATGAGATAATGTATGTAAAGCACTTTGTAAACTGTAAAATGCTTTACAAATGTAAGGGATTATTATAAACCACAATACAGTGATGTTTTATGTTTTTATAAAACTACTGGCTGGAACTGCTGTAAGGGGAATCCCTCTGGTGATTTTTATTTTGGAAACAGGAGGACTTAGATTTACCTCCTTGCCAGGAATTGGATTCCTGGCAGCAGCTGTTTATTCCATTTCACTCCACGATGCACATATGGCCAGAGCACGCCTCCTGCAGAGCTGACAATATGTACTACTGTGTTTGAGCACATCCACGGAAAGCATCCTTTCTCCACTCTCACTGTTTCTAACTTGCCAAATCTAACACCTAGGAAATACAGACTTTCACACCACATTTCACCACAGCAGTGTTTGTTTTCTTAGATGAGGTTTTTCCCCCTTAGCAACCAGAATTTTACAGACAGACTTTCACCATAAAAACAGCTTTCTCTTGAGCAGATTGAAAAAATTGGATGCTGTTTTTTTCAACCTTTGACATGGTTAAAATGAGAATGATATTAATATTTGTCCCAAGACAGAGCTTGGACCAGTTGAAAAGGATTAAGGTACTAACACATTCTTTTTCCCTTGTACCTGCAGTGCACAGATAGACTGGACCAGCACTGTGACGGTGCTCAAGCTTTCTGCTGTGATAGAGTGGAGCGCACTGCCACTCTGCACAAATACCTGCATGGAGCAGCGTTATAGATAACCACTCACTGCTCTCTGAGGGGTTTGAGATCATTTGATGTCTGAGAACTACCACTGGCTTGTAAATGTCAAGAGAAATTATGAACATTTGTAGGAAAGTAACTGTTTGACTAATTTCCTGTTCCGTGGAGCAAACACATTGCCCTATGTATTTGGAATCTGGTGCTGACAGCCAGGCCATGGCAAGCTTCAAGGTTATAGGATCATAAATGGGATTAGATAAGCCAGACAGTGTGGCTCAGACTCCAGCACTTTAAAAATATTATTAAAACCCCAGAAAAGGCAAACAAGTTTGAAGGGAAAGTAGGATGTAACAGACTCCCACCAAGAGAGAAAAGAATCTTGGGGATGATTACTGGGAACTTGGTAACCGCTCTCGGAGCACTTCTAGAGTGCACTTTAGAATCAATCAACATTTTAGGATGTAAGACATAATGCAACAAGTCATGCTTTAGAGATCAGAAGATTTTTCTATTTGATTTGATCCATTGAAAAAAAATTAAGGAAAGGACAAAGAAAATTTATTGAGACGATGAAAATCAACATTAGGAATTTGCAGTTCCGGAGACCTGAGTGCAGTGCCCTACCTGGAAGTCTTTGCATTTTTAATTATCTGTTTCTTTTTAATTGACCAGATTAATTATTTCCACCTTGCTACTTGGCAGGTAGGGTCACTGTTCTTTTTTACAGCATCAATGAACTCATTCACTTTTTTCCCATGTAATTAAGAATGTGAGTTGCAGATCACATTCTTAAATTGGCTTAGTGTACAGCCAATTCAATCTTTATTAAACAAAATATATGACATCAGGTATTTCTCACTGAAAAAGAGTGTTGAGTTTCTACTGAGTTTTCCTCCAGTTGGGAGAGGAGAGTGGTGACTTTGTTCTTTTTATTTTTTGGAGAAGAAACATAGACCTGTAAAGGTTATAGCATCCAGGGTGGTGTTTCATTCTTAATATACTCAAAGTCTGGAGATTTAAAGGGCAGCTAATGGATTCATGTTCAGGTATTTCTATTGCCACCAAAATTCTGACCAGGTCCTTTCATGAGCTATTTGAAAAGAAATAACTTTGGGTATGCCGTTAAGTTAGTTAAGTGAAATATATTGCCCTCTTCTGTTACCTTTATTTCTAGGTCATTTAGGAAACCCTAGGAACATTAAGAGTTTCTCAGTGCATTGACCACAGTAGCTGAACACAGTGCAGAAGGCTGTTTGTGGTGTCTACAGTACTCAAGAGAGCAAACTTTAAGCCAACGCTAACTGTCTTTCAAAGCATTTGGTTTCATTCAGGACTTCTGGATCTCAAGTTGATTCCCAGAGGAAGTTAATTTAGAAGTAAAGGGTAAGGTGCTTTAACCTTTCCAGGACCTGAATGGGATTTGCTCCATTAAGTCTGGTGGAGTACCTGATCAAGAGAGAAACTGACAGGCAGACCTCAAGAAATTGATGGACAGACATCTGAATGCTGGTCCCCTTTGACGCTAGCAAAAGACAAGCAACACACATTTAAAATACTAAGAATACTAGTGCATCGTTTTTACATATTAAAAGCTTGTGAGAAATTCATTGTATTGTCTGAATACAATGGGATTGGGATCAAAGGTACAACAACTGGTGTTTTTTCATTTATTACTTCACTTCTTAGTAGAAATGGAATCTTCTAGTTACAGGTAATAACTCTGTGACAAATATACTCAAGTATGTAACATAACTTAGTTCCTAATTTTTTTAATGGAACTTATATTTGGCAATCTCCTGTCCCACAGTTGTAAAATTTTATGGTGTTCTTCTTTTGTCTACTGAGATTTCAGGTGGTTAACTGCTGTATTTCCTTCCAACCCAAAATTCAAGTGTGGTAATGATATCCATGTGCTTCGAAAAAGGTATGTTGGCCTGTGGTTATGTTTCGAATAGGTGTCTAAACACACATACTCACATAGACACACAGAGTCACCTGGAATGGCATTTCATCTCGGTCTCAGGCATAGCAGACTGTGTCCTGACAAAAAACATTCAAAGCTAATTGCAGTGTGGCTTAGTGTAACTCTGTCTTTCGCACTAAAAAGGACAGTATAAATGCTTTTTACCCATTGTTGTGATGGCTTGAAACAGTGTGCAGTCTTTATACAAACAGGCCATTTCAAATCCATGTCATAGGTATGTGTGGGAATGGTGGTAATGAGAAGAAAAATATATCAATTTCAGGGAGTTAGAATCTTTATACTTGCTGCTAGAGTCCTCTTTGTGGCTTGTACCCAAATTGTTCTGTGATGGGTAAAGCTGAAGCCCGGGTCTCTGGAAAGCACAGTGATTAAGGGAAATGTGCTTAGAGAAATAAGGCTTTCAACTTCCAGGAAACTAACCAAACTATGGAACCACCTCAGTGTACTACCAGTCCTGGCTGGGCCAGTTTCACCACAGGAACAGAGTCATTCTCAATGACGGTGAGCCCATCTCTCTGTCCCTCCAAGAATGCAATGCCAAGAAGCAAAACATCTGCTTGAGGAAGTCGTTGGGTATCATAAACATTCCCTGTTCTCCCTTCAACCAGATTTTCCTCCTGCGCTGGCATGGAGGGCTGCCAGACACAGCACTTGGGGAAACCTGAACACTATGAGGGTCAGCTCAGCTACCCTCCATTCTGGGCTAGGCCCTCTGGAGTCTCATTTTCAGCAATACCTCCCCTCTGTGCCTCCCTCCCTCTCTTTTCAACAATTAACTTACCGCCTTCCAGGCTGGAGTCTGGATCAGGAGCTTTGGAGACTCAAGGGGGAGAAAAACAGGAATCTCTGGGTTAGGTCTTGAGAGTTTATTCCACTGTATGAAATACTCCATACACCATTTAAGAATGATAACCATGAGGAATCTATCTAGTGATTACAGTGCTGGTTTTTGGTTTTCTGATGTTTTGTGTAACATGCTAATTTATGCACAGCAATACTGATATTTTCATTGGTGTAATAATGTTATTTTGGCCATCAGTTAACTTGGTTCTCTCTTTCCAATTCTACCCCACCTGTCTCCTACCTACCTACCACCCCTGTCACTGATACCCTCACCACAAGCCCCTTCAGCCCCTTTACCACTCAGCTTTTGTAACTCCTTGACTTCCCTACCCCAAAACCCAATGGCTTAGCTGGATTTGGTGGGAGGAGTCAGATCTCCCTGCCTGGGAAGGGGAAGGGTAGATTCCAGGTGGGCATATCCCTCCTGGTCAGCTGGAGCGATCACACTGCTGCAGCTGGAAGTTTACTGGCCAGATTCAGGAGTGGTGCAGATGTGGTGGGCCAGAGAGCTCCATTCAAGCGAGCCACAGTGGCAGGAAGGGCTGAAATCCTAGTGGGCCACAGACTTCAAAGGCAGCAGCTCCACAGGAGGCACCAGCCAGGGTGGGGGCAGGGACTGAAGGGACAGCAAATTCCATCATTTATAAATTACCTAGTCTATGGTGTTTTGTTACAGCAGCACAAATAGACTAAGACAGTGGGGAAAGTATAATTTTCTCCCAGGGAGAAACAGCAAATATTTTGAATAATAATACAATCTATCGTAAGCCCCATTATCAAACAAACATATAAAATGAAAAGTCTGGCAGAATGAGAAAAGTTAAAAACATTTGTAATTATCAGGGAGAGAAAGCTTGACATGTCTTTGACAAACATAATTCATCCATATAATTCCCTCTATAACACAAGACAATCTAGAGCCACACGGTGGAGCTCAGCAGTTTGGTGGTGGATACAGTGTGGCTCAGAAAGGAGAAAGCAGCTGAGAAAGAAGAAACATCACAGTTCTAATGGGGCCAGTGCCAAGGGGCAGGTGGCTTTGGAAGCCGGGATGTCTTTGACCCTCACATTTTTGGTCACATAATTTCCATTGACCTCACTTATATTCAGCCTGTAACCTAACACGGGAATGTCCTTTCAAGATCAGATTGAAAGGGCTGAAATGTCTGCCCATTTGCTTGAGCCTTTGATAGCAAACAGCTCTGAGCAGTCAACATCTCCTTTACCCACCACCACCTCTGCCCCTAAACCAGAAGGCAGGGAGAACTGACTCACCATCAGGCAGATGTTTCCATATCTGCTTGGAGTGTATTTAGTGTAGTCTGTCCAGGAACCAGCCTGAATTCTTCACCTCTTCTTCTAAGGAAGAACCCACTGCTTGTGACCACACAACTTTTGGCTTTGCCTAGAGACAGATTTGAGCTCTGGTAAGACCATGGTAGGCTCAACTGCAAGTTCCCACACAGACCCACTGATCCCTGGAATGCAACCTGAAGAATTGGCAGAGGGGCACAGCAGTTCTCAGTTATGACCTTCTGGACCCTCATACCCAGAAACACTTAACTCCGAGCCACATGCCCACTAGCAAGTAATGGGTCCTGGTGGCCAGCTGCTTGCACAACAGGCTGTAATGGAGCTGTGTGAGCAAGCAGGCCTGGACTGGCAGGCCCTTGGTGGCTCTCTGCTCTAGTCCCATCTGAAATGTGAGGATGCTTAATTGGAAACATTCCTATTAGAAACTCACCTTCTTGCCATGCCTGACTATTCCTTTGAATGCATTAACCCCACCTCCATGTATCCCAGATCCTTAATAAAGGTAACTGGTTTTGAGAAGGAGGTGGAAAGCTGCCCTAAGCGAAGATGAAGCTCAATGAAATGTATGTATAAGAAGTAACCAGATTACCAGACTGAGAGAACGGTTTCAAGGTGAAACTGTCTCTAAGGCTGAGGAACTGTGCCCCCTCCAGACTAGGGGACAGTCAGTGGTGGATATGCAGCTGTGTTAGCTAATCCAAGGCAGTGAACAACCATCAGAATCCACTATTATTTTTATTTTTAAAATATTTATCTGCTCAGTATCCTCCCCTCCGAACACACCTGTCTTCTGAAAGGAGTTCAACTTCACTGGCCTCAGGGATAGGAACATACGACACAGTTTGGCTCAATCATAGGACCTCATACGCTTGGCTCCAACAGGTGCGTGATGACCTACCTGAGACTAAATGACATCCTCTGTTTAAGTGGCAACTTGCCTCTTGTCCTCTTGTCAGGGACAAGTTCAGATGACTCACCCTGAAATATAGCTCTCTTAGGTCTCCTACCTGGTTTCATCTGGTTTGGGCCCTGACAAGACAGTTCAGTGGCATGGACAGCCACTGAACTCAAGTGTGGCTGACCTACCTGTTTATCGTTTGTGTGTTAGTTTTGACAGTGTGCTGGAACCCACTGCTTATGACCACAAACCCCGAAGCCTTGCCATTTCCCTCCACTTATGAAGCACATTCTGTACCCTTGTTGTCCCAACCCATGTTCCTTGTAGTCCACTGTTCTCGGAAGCCACTGAATGTCTTGGCCCTGACCATTTACCATTCAAAAGGCAAGGGCCATGGGAAGTGCTAGCTCAGCTCATCCATCTGGACATCCCTCAGCCACTTCCATCTTCCAGCATCAGGGAGGAAGTGGAGCTGTGCCACTCATGAGTCTTCTGAGAGATATTCAGTCTTTCCAGCTATCCCTGAAGAAGGAAGGAGTAATCATGTTCTTAGATGTTTCCCTAAGTCTATCTGGGTGTTTTCTCTTGATAGTACTCTCCAGGTTGAACCTCAAGTGAAAGAAGAGTTAAGAACACTCAGGTCTGACCTTTTGCCTTTCTTCCTCTTTCCTGCTCAGAAAGGCTTTCTACTTCCCCTTTCTCTTTAATCAGAATGGTGCCTAGGTCATGTCCTCCTTCTCTACATAGCACTTGCCTTCCTCCCCTTTCCCTTCCCTGGGAAAGTGATACTGGTGTGGCTGCAGAGAAAGAAAGTGAATTTCCAAGATGAGAAAACAACTGGAAAGTGTCTTCAAAATAGTGTCCCTATTTCTCCAGCAAAACTCAGCAATCACAGATGAGCCTCCTCATATTTATTCATTCAACAATTATTTACTGAGGAGCTGGAGACAAGTCCTTGCCTGCAACAAAGTCAGAGTTTCATGGGAAGGCCAACGAGCAGCTAGCAATTACAAAGATCTCAGCAGCTTCCACACTGAATGATATTTTTTCAATTCCACATTTTTCCCTAAAAGATAGGGAGAACTTTGACCAAGATAGGTGCTGTATCCTATTCCATAGCACCTAACACAGATGTTGCTTTAAAAAGTTTGTTGAATAGGTGAATGGATGAATGAACAAATATAAAGGATAGTGTTGTAAGGGCATATACATAGGGCACCATAAAAACACACAGATGGGCTTTGCACTTTCACTGGGATGGGGAAATGGAGCCTTAGACAGGCAAAAAGTTCAAAGAGAAGATGATATTTGTGCTGAGTTTTGCTTTTGAGCAAGCATTGAGAGGTGGAGAAAGCAGGTTCCACACAGAGATACTATGATGGAAAGGATCCCACCATGTCTCGGAAATTGCATGTTGGAACTGCAAATTGCAACACGCCTAGAGTCCTTGTTGGGGACATGAAGCTGGTAAGTGAGCAAGACCTAGACCACATAGGGCCTTGTATCCATGGAAGCACTGCGTAAAGATTTTTATTCCAGGTGGAGAGGAGTTTTGTCTACTTGTTCACCATTGTATCCCTTTTACTTCTTTTTATTATTTTTTTTTTTGGTAGAGGTAGGGTCTTGTTTTGTTGCCCAGCTGGTCTTAAACTCTTAGCCTCAAGTGATCCTCCCACTTCGGCCTCCCAAAGTACTGGGATTACAGGTGTAAGCCTCCCTTGAACTTTAATCAGTTTCTTCTTCATCTCTTTAGCTTACATGTGATTTCAGCCTGCCATGGACCAGACTCAACGTCAAGTCAGTCAGCCCTACAGCTCATGCCCCTGGACTGCCTCCATCACTCCGTATTTCCTAATTCAAATTTCCAGGAGCACAGATTTGATTGATGTGGCTCAGATTTTCCCGGAGCGTCACATTAGGGGTCAGCCAATTGGATGTCTGTTCTGGGTAAGGTGCCCAGCCCTAGTCCAATCAGCCTAGGCTGCAAAGGCAGGTCACATGGTACCAGACTTGGCCATGTTGGCAAAAGGACTGTGAGCATGTAGCATTCCCTTGGGAGTTGGGTTAGTGAAGCAGGTACAGGACTGACACAATCAGTACAGTCCTCAGAGAGATGTAAGGAAGAGGCCAGGACTGTGTCTTTTTCTGATTTGCATACTCAGTGCTTAAATAGTGCTTCATATATGTTGAATCAATGGATAAATTAATGAATGAACATATGAGGGAATATGTGAAATTAATGAAGAAGAAGCAAATGCTGCTCAGACGACAATTCCTGTAACGCCAGAACAAGAAGGAGCCTGGACACTGCTCAACAGCCCTCTTGAACCGGAGCTGTGCCTGGCACACTCTGTTCGTAGACCCGAGTCCTGGCCCCTTACAGGGTGCCCCACGGAGCATGAGCAAGGAAAAAACCCTGTCTGCCAAGCATTTTACCCAGAACCTCCATCTGGCTGTGAAAACTGCCCCTGTGCCAATGACAGGAGCTTGACCCAAGAGGCCTCTGGCATAGGAGAGGACTTTAGTTGCACTCCCTAATTAATCTCAGGTTTGGCGAGAGTTACTGGAAATGTCAGACCTTTCTAGTCAAACAGATGCTTCCCCTGAGCTCTAACAACCAACAAAGTTGTCAGTTGTGTTGAAAAACAAGAAGCCATAATATTATTTAAGAGTTCCGTGCCTTTGCTTGAGAGACATGGAAAGGAAATTACTGGGCTTGGACTCAGAAAGGATGAGTTTCAGTTTCAGTTTGGTCCCAGGTAAGTCATGTGACTTCTAAGGCTCTCACTTTCCTTAAAATTGAGGATAATCACTCTGTTCTTCCTACATCTCATTTGGTTCTAGTGAAGGTCAATTTAGATGCCTTTTGAGGAAAGAGTGTGAATGAGTGGAACACTGTACAGATGTGAGGAACTATTACTAGCATCAACAACAATTAGCAAACAAATGGATGGTGATGGGCACATCTGGAGGTAAAAAGCTCAGCTAGGAGGCTGCTGCAGGTCACCAGCCTGCAGGTGATGCCATTTTCAACCAAGCAGAGGCAGCGGGAATGGGGAAAAGAGACAGAGACCCTCTCTTGACTTTTTGATCCATATGAGGCTAAACTATTTAATAAATGAACTAATTAAGTATAATCAGCAATTCTTTGGCAAGAAATCATCCTACTTATCAAAACATTACTTGTTACAGTAATTTCTGAATTCTGAATTTCACTCCTATTTTTGTAATACCAGTAAACCTGGTACATATTTTATTATTGCATTCATCACCTGATTTAATGTATTTGTTAAATTTTTTTTTTTTTTTTGAGACAGAATCTCGCTCTGTCCTCAGGCTGTAGTGCAGTGGTGCAATCTCAGCTCACTGCAACCTCTGCCTCCCGGGTTCAAGCAATTCTCCTGCCTCAGCCTCCCAAGTAGCTGGGACTACAGGCACATGCCATGACATCCAGCTAATTTTTGTGTTTTTAGTAGAGACAGGGTTTCACCATGTTGGCCACGATGGTCTCGATCTCTTGACCTCATGATCCGCCCACCTCGGCCTCCCAAAGTGCCGGAATTACAGGCGTGTATTTGTTAAATTTTTCACCTCTTCTTCTAGATTTGAATCCCTGCAGGGCAATGGCCTGTTGGATTACTATTTGAAACCTCTCTTGGCTCCCAGCATACTGCTTAACACATAGTCAATATGTGATGTTTGATGGATGAATGAAAGTTTAATCATATCATCATGGATTGATTTACTACTTCACATCTTTACAATAATCTCACAGGGCAGATATTTTAATTCCCATTTTATAGATAAAGTAAGACTCAAAGATGTTAAGTAACTAAGTTGCCCAAGGTCCCATAACTGGTACAGCCTGGATTCCAATGGGCCTGCTCCAGAGCTCACTCAGCCTGTTTCCCCAGTGCCTGGCTGACAATAACAACTCCGGGTGGGTATGTGCTTGTAATTTGGAATTTATCTTGAAGTTGCTGAACTTCCATCCACTCCAGCACTTGTCTTGGTTGGACACACACTGTGGGGAGAAGGGAAAAGGCTTCTCAAAGGAAGGCACTGCTATGAAGGCCATGGGAAGGCTGAGTGCTTAAGACCTCTTCTGAAAACAATCAGCTTCTTGGACAAGGTCCTCGGGGATAAAGTCTGATAGAAACTTTTTAGCAGAGCTGAGGGAACTTCATTGCTCTGAGCTTTAGAAAATCTAGCACTTCCCTTCTTGTCCCATGGGGTCTTTTTCTTTCAGGACAAAGATGGCACAGGGCCAGGTCTCCACACCTGTACAGCCAGGAAGGTGGCTGGCAGGGATTGTCCAGTAGGAAAGGAGGTTCTTAATAGTAGTTTAGAATGTATACTTTATTTTTATTTTATTTTATTTTTGAGACAGAGTCTCACCCTGTCGCCCAGGCTGGAGTGCAATGGCACCATCTCAGCTCATTGCAACCTCTGCCTCCCAGGTTCAAGTGATTCTCACACCTCAGTCTCCCAAGTCGCTGGGAATACAGGTGCACCACCACACCCAGCTAATTTTTTTGTATTTTTAGTAGAGACTGGGGTTTTGCCATTTTGGCTAGGCTTGTCTTGAACTCCTAGCCTCAATTGATATACCTGCCTCGAACTCCCAAAGTGGTGAGATTACAGGCATGAGCCAGTGTGCTCAGCCACAGAATGTG
>PVKP010024310.1:0-35146 GCA_004027715.1 Plecturocebus donacophilus | reverse complement strand
TGCTGAGGAGTGATTTACTTCCAATTATGTGGTCAATTTTAGAGTAGGTGTGATGTGGTGCTGAGAAGAATGTATATTCTGTGGATTTGGGGTGGAGAGTTCTGTAAATGTCCATGAGGTTTGCTTGGTCCAGGACTGAGTTCAAGTCCTGGATATCCTTGTTAATTTTCTGTCTCGTTGATCTGTCTAATATTGACAATGGGGTGTTAAAGTCTCCCACTATTATTGTGTGGGAGTCTAAGTCTCTTTGTAAGTCATTAAGAACTTGCTTTATGTATCTGGGTGCTCCTGTATTGGGTGCGTATATATTTAGGATCATTAGCCTTTCTTGTTGCATTGATCCTTTTACCATTATGTAATGTCCTTCTTTGTCTCTTTTGATCTTTGTTGGTTTAGAGTCTATTTTATCAGAGATGAGAATTGCAACTCCTGCTTTCTTTTGCTGTCCATTTGCTTGGTAAATCTTCCTCCATTCCTTTATTTTGAGCCTTTATGTATCCTTGCATGTGAGATGGGTTTCCTGGATACAGCACACCGATGGATTTTGGCTTTTTATCCAATTTGCCAGTCTGTGTCTTTTGATTGGGGCATTTAGCCCATTTACATTTAGGGTTAATATTGTTATGTGTGAATTTGATCATGCCATTTTGATGCTAGCTGGCTGTTTTGCCCGTTAATTGATGCAATTTCTTCATTGTGTCGATGGTCTTTACCATTGGATATGTTTTTGGAGTGGCTGGTACTGGTTGTTTCTTTCTATGTTTAGTGCCTCTTTCAGGAGCTCTTATAAAGCAGGCCTGGTGGTGATGAAATCTCTGAGTACTTGCTTGTTCATAAAGGATTTTGTTTTTCCTTCACTTATGAAGCTTAGTTTGGCTAGATATGAAATTCTAGGTTGAAAGTTGTTTTCTTTAAGGATGTTGAATATTGGCCCCCACTCTCTTCTGGCTTGTAGGGTTTCTGCTGAGAGATCTGCTGTGAGTCTGATGGACTTTCCTTTGTGGGTAACCCGACCTTTCTCTCTGGCTGCGCTTAGTATTTTCTCCTTCATTTCAACCCTGGTGAATCTGACGATTATGTGCCTTGGGGTTGCTCTTCTTGAGAAATATCTTTGTGGTGTTCTCTGTGTTTCCTGGACTTGAATATTGGCCTGCCTTGCTAGGTGGGGGAAGTTTTCCTGGATAATATCCTGAAGAGTATTTTCCAGCTTGGATTCATTCTCTCCATCACATTCAGGTACACCTATCAAATGTAGATTAGGTCTTTTCACATAGTCCCATATTTCTTGGAGACTTTGTTCATTCCTTTTTACCCTTTATTCTCTAATCTTGCCTTCTCATTTTATTTCATTGAGTTGATCTTCAACCTCTGATATCCTTTCTCCTGCTTGGTCAATTCGGCTGTTGAAACTTGTTATCCTTCACAAAGTTCTCGTGTTGTGTTTTTTAGCTCCATCAATTCACTTATATTCCTCTCTAAGTTGTTTATTCTCATTAGCATTTCATCAAATCTTTTTTCAAGGTTCTTAGTTTATTTGCATTGGGTTAGAACATGTTCTTTTAGCTCAGAGAAGTTTCTTATTACCCACCTTCCGAAGCCTGATTCTGTCAATTCACCACACTCATTCTCCATCTAGCCTTGTTCCTTTGCTGGTGAGGAGTTATGATCCCTTGAAGGAGGAGAGGCATTCTGGTTTCAGGTGTTTTCATCCTTTTTGCACTGGTTTCTTCCCATCTTTGTGGATTTATCCACCTGTCGTCTTTGTAGTTGTTGACTTTCAGATTGGGTCTCTGAGTAGACGTCCAGTTTGTTGATGATGAAGTTATTTCTTTCTGTTTCTTAGTTTTCCTTCTAACATTCAGGCCTCTCTGCTGTAGGACTGCTGAGGTCCACTCCAAGTCCTGCTTGCCTAGGGATCACCTGCGGCTGCTGCAGAACAGTAAGGGTTTCTGCCAGTTTCTTCATCTGCTATCTTTGTCCCAGAAGGACACCCGCCAGATGTCAGTCTGAGCTCTCCTTTATGAGGTGACTCTTTGGATATACAGGGGTCAGGGAGCTGCTTGAGGAGACAGTCTGTCCTTTATAGGAGCTCAAGTGCTGAGCTGTGAGCTTTGTACTTCATTCAGAGCTGCTTGTCAGGTATGTTTAAGTCTGCTGCAGCAGAACTCATAAACCCCTTTTTCTTTTTCCCAGGCGCTCTGTCCCGGGGAGTTAGGGCTTCATTTATGAGTTTCTGTTGTGCTGCTCCCTTTTTTCAGGGCTGCCCTGCCCAGCGAGGAGGCAGCCTAGTCATTGTCTGCCTGCAGAGGCTTTGCTGAACTGCTGTGGGCTCCACCTAGCTGCCATGTGAACTTCCCTGCAGTCCTGTTTATACGAGTATAGTTAAAATTGCCTCAGCAATGGCGGCCCACCTCTATAATGGCAGACTCTCTCTGTAATGGCGGGCTGCCTCGGCAACAGCGGGCTGCCTCAGCAGTGGCGGACTATCTCTGTAGTGGTGGACTGCCTCAGTAATGGCGGATGCCCCTCCCCCACAGAGCTGGACCGTCCCAGGTTCTGCTGTGCTTGCTGTGAAACTCTCAATCCAGAGCGTTTCAGATTGCTGTTTTTTTGTGGGGGTAAGACCAGCTGAGCCTGATCACCTGGCTCCCTGCCTCAGAGCCCCCTTTTTTTTTCCTTTTTGAGTTGAACGGGCGACTCTATCTCCCAGGTGTTCCAGTCTCCTGTTGAAAAGGCCCCGGGATCTGTGTGATTTCCCATGCGGCGACCCACTGCGCCGGCTGAAACAGCCACGCTGAGATTTGTGGTGCTTTTTTGCCCAGGAATCTCTTGGCCTGGCTCCCTCTTTCAGTCCCCTTTTTTTTATCAGTTGAACAGGTGACTCTGTCTCCCAGGAGCTCCAATCCCCAGCTAAAACGGCACCTGGACTTGTGTATTTTGTGCGGAGAACTGCCGCACTGGCCAAAACAGCCGAGCCAGCCAAAACAGCCACGCTGGCGACCTGTGGGGCTCCTCTGCCTGGGAATCTCCTTGTCTGTGGGCAATAAAAATCTGTCTGAAAATACGGCGTCCACTCACCCTCTGTGCTTTTGCTGAGAGCTGCAATTCTGAGCTGCTTCTAATCGACCATCTTGGATCCGTCCCCCAAAAATGAAGTCTTATACCACTCCCAAGAAGACCATAAGAGAAAGAAGGTTAAACTGGCTGTCCTGAAATGTCATAAAGTGGATAAGAATGGCAAAATTAGCTGTTCTTTGTAGAGAGTCCCCTTTAGATAAATATGGTGGTGACATTTTTACAGCCAGCCACTTTGACAGACATTACTGTGGGAAATGTCTGACTTATTGCTTCAGCAAACCAGAAGACAAGTAATTGTATATGAATTAATAAAATATGTGAAATAACAGTGAAACGAAATAAATAAAAACTATTGTCTTCTCCAGATTCTGAGTTCTTTAAAGATCTGGATTTTATCTGAATCATTTCTATATGCCCAGTGTCTAGCATTGTGTCTGGCACGTAGTAGGCATTCAATAAATTTTTGCTGAATAGATATGTAATATCTATGAAACTGTCTTTGTCCTGGGTGGTAAAGGGCATACAAAGACATTTGACAGTATGCCTATCCCAGAATAATTTGTAACTTCATTGAAAATATAAGAAATGACACCCATGAAGAAATGAGAGAACAAAATAGGTATAGTCAGATGCCAAACTGTGTGGTTTAAATTCTGAGTTCTGAAGGGGGAAAGAAGGATAACATCTTTGTGGTGCTAGAGGGGGCTTTGGGGATGTGAAGTCCCAAGGTGTGAGATGAAGTGCCCCCCTTTAGTGGGTTCCACAACAGCTATTATGCAACAGCATTAGTTGGTCAAATAAGTTGAATAAAGGCTGTGCCTTTGATACATTGATGGGCAGAGTGACCCTCCATGGGATCATGGAATCTTAGACTCTTTAACAAAAAGGATAATAAAAATTGTTTTGCCAAACAAAAAAGGAAGGGGAAGCCCAGAGAAATTCACCACTGTTGATTTCAACCAATGTTCTTTTTGTAAAATTTAATTTGTATAAAATGTTTAAAGTACCTTAATGCATGAGTCAAATTTTAATAATTAATAACTTTAATGTCTATGGTTAAAGGTTAAAATTTCATAAGCAATTTAATTTCTAAACCTGATATCTCTATTTTCTCATAAAGTAAAATGTGATTGGATTAAAGGCAGAACAGACTCACCCTTCCTGGTTTGTGATTGAGAAGGTCACTGATCGTCATAATTGCCTCCTCCTTTATGTGCTATTGCCCTGCTGAGACATTTCTTGAAACACTTCATACTGTACATACCCAAGGTTTCTAAAGCTGTCAATGTCAATTGCTTTTGTTCTTACCCTAACACATGTTGTCACTTGAGAAACATAGCGCCTTTCTTGTGAAGATAAGGGAAGCTATTATGGGTGCCTACCAGGACTTGGAGATTAAGGATACCTTCTGTGACAGTCGAGTCATGGCAAGAAGAACGCACCCCAGATGGATCAAATGAAGACACTTGAAAGAGATACTTACAGACATATTAGCAGAGCATAGGGTACCAACAGTGGATGTTAGGGCATTCAGAGACTAGCATCTGAGGGATGGAGGGAGGGAAGCTGTTATCACCCTTAAATCTGAAGGGACAAGGGGAGTAAATAGTGTTACTGGAACCCAGTATGAGCTGGACCAGGAAGAAAGGAATCACCCAACAGGAGCTGTAGGTATGGAGGGTGGCAAATGCTGCCAAAGACAGGCCATGACATCAGGGAGAGAGGGAGGAAGAAAAGATTTGATCTCACTCTCTTCCTGTCCCCAGTTTCCTGTTAATGTCACCACTAGCCATACCCAACCAGAAATGAGCTGTTAAGGGAGGCCAGGAGGTGGATCCACAGAGGTCAGACTTTGTGGCATGGAGTAGGGCAGAAAAGAGCAGAGAACAGATCTGAGTAGGGTGTGTGTGTGTTGTCAGGGAGCAGGGGGTGGCCAGCCAGGATGCTCTGAGAGCCAAACTAAAAAAACCCACACATGATGGATGCCTTCAGCTACTCTGAAGCAACCCTTGTCAGGTAACCAAAAGGGTGAGCAGACCCAGGACTCCAATCATAGTGCTTTGGATATTATTCTTGAGAAGCAGGACTGGAATATGATTTGTTAAGGAACCCTGATTGAAAATTAATGGCGTTGTACCCAATCTGGGAATTGCAAGAACTCTCAGTTGGAGTGTGGACAGCTGGGGTGAGAAGGCTCAGAGAGCAAGAATTTGGCAATGTGTCTCCAACACTGTCCAGGGGAGAAGGTAGACTCACCATAAGTCCCCTTCAAGCCTGCCCCCAAAGGGGAGTGAATGCATTCGACTGTCATAGCTCAATGATATCTGCCATGAAGACCATTCATTTCCTCCCATGGCTCTGATTCTAGAGTCCCCAGGAGCCTTGTGTTTCACATTTGACTTCTCATAAAGCTCTGTGCTTATTAGCCCACAAAGGGTCCCGATTCCCTTGACAGCTATGGCTCATTGTAAATTAATAAATTGGCATCTGGCGTATCTGATGAACTGGAGCATTGTGAATCAGGGCTTTCTCTACATCTCCTCAGTCACCTCCTGCTTCATATTCAGGAACCAGTCACACCCAAGTCAATAGCTCAGTGTCTGAAGCTCCGATCAGGAGTACCAGATTCTGAAGCAAGGACTTTGCCTTTCTGCACAATCTCACCAGGCAGCCTCACCAGAACACGTCTTTACTTCACTTTTCCAGCTGCAGTGGGAAGCTCACAGCCTATACTTCACTTGCCTTTTCAATGCTTCTTCCTAGCAGATTTTAGAACCCCAGGTGGTAAGGGGACTGTGAGATTAGCCATTCCACTCCCCTCTTTCTCCGCACCCAAATCATTTTTTTTTTTTTTGGATAGGAAGGAGCATGATGAGTGGATGAATGCATGCATGAATGGATGCATGGATGGATACAGTGCATGGATGGAGTCATGGCTGCACTGATGAAGGCATGGATGCATTGATGTTGCGTGGATGTATGGATGGTGCTGTGGCCAGGACTGCTCTTCAACACACACTCTGTTCTTGTTGTGGCAGAGGCTTGGGTGCCCTGTGCCCCCACTGCAGTCATGTTGCATAATTCCATGCATATTGATAGTGCCTGCTTCAGGCATCTCACTCCTTTTTCTGCTTTAAGTCTTTCTCCAAAGCTGCAGAAAGTCACTCAGCCTAAGTGCAGAGCAAGTAGGAAGTGCAGAGGAGTCAGCATCCTCAGGGGTAACCCTCGACCCCGGGAGGATGAAAGTCCATGCTTAAATGTTCCAGCCTCCCATCCTTCAAAGGAACAATTCTGAGATGCATTCTATGTGATTCCTCAGAGATTCCCCAGCAGGACTGACCTGCCCACAACAGTAACCAACTCAGCATCGCACCCTTTACTGGCTTTTCCTCCTTTCCTGCCTCACTCTCCCCATTCCCGACTCCTGCCTCTGGGATCATTTCCCCCAAAATGCTCAAGTCCTTGTCTAAGGCTCTGCTTCCAGGAGAAATTAAACACTGGTCAAACTGACCTACTTCTCTTCCTCTGGAAGGAAGATGCTGGTATTTACTCATGCATATCTGCATTCCTCCTTTCCAGATGAGCAAATTAAGGCTGAGAATGATTAAGGAACTTTCCCAACTTCACAAGACAATAAATGACATTGCTGAGCTAGGTTGATGCCAACCTATAGGGCAACCCTCAGTTGTGGGCCTGCAAAATCCCACAGCTGGAAGGACTCAGGACTCAGAATCACCTAGAGCAGTGTTTCTCAACCTATTATGATCTTCCCAAGGAGCCTTTTTAGACTTTTCTAATTACCCCCATGACAGTTTAATACTAAAACTATATTGCATATCTATTTATGGACTCTGTGTGTGTGTGTGTGTGTGTATGCTTGGCTAGATATTCTTTGTAATACTGTTGACAGTTTTAAATAATTTTCAGCAATTGACATAATTACTGATGGGTTGACTCACTTAGTGGAATGAAATAGTAAAATATAAAATATTTTTATTTAATTCTCAAGGCTTAAGTTACACACAAAAGCACCGAGGATCAAACATAAGCACCACCCATGAGGCAGCTAATGGCGGTCAATAGGCACACACAAACCAGCTGCCATTGGAACTTTCTCAGGCAGCAAGCAATGAAAAGAAAGTCCCTGCATCCCAACCATCTATTCACCATAGCTTTGCAGCACTGATCTTGCATGCATTTTGCATATCTCCCATGAACTTAATGTTGACGCTGTTCATATGATACCCAAGAAAATCCAATTAGAGAAATAAGTACCAAGAAATAAGATTTTTTTGCCTGATGTGGTTGCACTTTGGCAGGCTGTGAACCATTGTAATACCTAAAATTTTTTTTTGACTCCCCAAGAGTCACATTTCACCCTCTTAGGTGAGCTGAGAATACATGATTTAGTCCAACACCATCATTTTCCAGATAAGAGGGACACTGAAGGCTAAGGGTGCAGTCACAGGATGAGATGAAGCAGAATGGAGTGAAAACCAGATCTTCAGACTCCAGGTGCAGAGCTCATTTTAAATTACCCAAGAGGTCTGGTGTGGTGGCTCATACCTATAATCCTAGCACTTTGAGAGGCTAGGCAGGTGGATAACCTGAGGTCAGGAGTTCAAGACCAGCCTGGCCAACAATGGTGAAACTCTGTCTCTACTAAAAATACAAAAATTAGCCAGGTGTGGTGGTGGGCGCCTGTAATCCCAGCTACTTGGGAGGCTGAGGCAGGAGAATCACTTGAACCTGGGAGGCGGAGGTTGCAGTGAGCCGTGATCCCACCATTGCACTCCAACCTGGGCAACAAGAGCAAAATTCCATCTCAAAATAGATAAATAACCCAAGAACCTTGCTCACCAGTCAATATGAATTAGGCCTCAGCTCAACCAGCCTTGCTGCTTTCCGGACCTCGATTTTTATTGGGGAAAAAAACCAAATCTTCATTTCACTGTGGAAGGTACGGTGAGTATTAAGCTGTGTTGCTGTGGCTTCCCGTCCCCATTTCCACTGTAGCATACAGAAGCAGAGAGCTAATTATATGACAGTAATTACCTGGAAATTATATGTTTATTGGTTTTCCACTAGTGGATACTACTATTTTTGAACTCTTCATTGTTATGCTCTAGTGACAGGAGTCACAATGTCTCTACTCCAAATGTCCCCTCCAGTCTCATGATTAGCAGGCTTTTTACATGGGGCCATTGCTGGCAGCATGGGACACCTCCAGGGTAGGGAAGGGAGGTTTGACTCAGTCCATGCAGGATGCCCTAGAAGTCTCTATCACCCACATTCACAGGCACCTCTGGTCTAAATGAAGCATATTCCTATCTTTGCCCTTGGATACTGTGAACAATATCCAATAGGAAGGGGCCTCTTCTGTCACTGGATATGTTTATGTACCCTTCAGTTATGTGCCTTGGTTAATTGTCTCTTTCTTTCTTTCTTTCTTTCTTTCTTTCTTTCTTTCTTTCTTTCTTTCTTTCTTTCTTTCTTTCTTTCTTTCTTTCTTTCTTTCTTTTCTTTCTTTCCTTCCTTCTTTCTTTCTTTCTTTCTTTTTTGTTGAGGCAGAGTCTCACTCTGTCACCCAGGCTGGAGTGCAGAGGTGCAATCTCGGCTCACTGCAGCCTCCACCTCCCAGGTTCAAGGGATTCTCCTGCCTCAGCCTCCTGAGTAGCTGGGATTACAGGAGTGCGCCACCACACCTGACTAATTTTTGTATTTTTAGTAGAGATGGTGTCACCATATTGGCCAGGTGGTCTCAATCTCCTGACCTCGTGATCTGCCCACCTTGGCCTATCAAAGTGCTGTGATTACAGCTGTGAGCCATGGCGCCCAGCCTAATTGTCTCTTTTCTACCAGCTCTTCTTACAACAGAGAGATTCTGAGCCTCGCCTGTAATTATAGTGAGGAAATATTTCTATGAGCTTTTAAAAGGGAAGTCTACACTGGGTCAAAATGTTGAAGGTGCTAGGTCAGGAAACAAGGGTCAATACTGGTTTTCTTCTGATGAGTCGGTTGCCAGGGGATTTGAGTGTCTTTTGCCAAACTTGAGGGCCCTTGTCTGAAATTCCAGCATCTGCACTTCATCCTATTGTTATTATTGTTACAACTGAGATGGATAGACATCTGTGGAGGATTTTACAGTCTGCAAAGTGCCTTTTACATGAAGTACATCACTTAACTTCGCTGCAAATGCTGAGAGCAAGTCAGATGACTTGACCCCACTTACCGTGCTGTTAAAATGCATCTCTCTACTCCTCCAGAAGGGCCACAGGGCACTTGTTTCCAGTCATGTTTATGCTTTGTTGAGGGTAAAAAGCTAGTTTGGGCGGGGCATGGTGGCTAATGCCTGTAATCCCAGCATTTTGGGAGGCCAAGGCGAGAGGCCAGGAGTTTGAGACTAGTCTGAGCAACACAGCACGATCCCATCTGTATTTACCAAAAACCACAAAACAAACAAAAGCTAGCTTACAATAGTAAGCTTTTAAATAAATAATAATTATTATTATTATTTTAAATAATATTTTAAATAAATAATTATTTTTAATAATAATAAGTAAATTATTATTTTAAATAGTAAGCTTTTTAAATAAAAAGGAAAAACTTTTTATTTTTTATTTTAATAGCTTCTGGGGTACAAGTAGTTTTTGGTTACATGGATTTATTCTATTGTGGTGAATTCTGAGATTTGTGTAGCATAGGAATTCAAGTGACTACTGCTCATTTATAGACCCTCTCCCTGTTCGGGATATTCTCACATCCAGGCCTTTGTACATCCCACCTACTTGGAACTCCCTCCTATTTATCTAAAAATGTCCATCAGCTTTGACATGAATGCTACTAATTTAGAGACCCTCCCAGGGCTACTGACCCACAGCGATCCTTTCTTTTCTGGACTCCTTCGGCCTCTCCTCACCCAAATCATCAGTGCCACTCACTTAGCCTTGACATGAGATTGGAACCAATTAATTACCTGCTCAACTACCTCATGTAAGAAACAGGTCTAAAGAGGTAAACAGCCAGGCCCAGTGAGTCAGTGGCAGGCAGGGTTGGACCGGGAATCCCGGTCTTTTATTAGCCGCCCTGTGTACTTCCCATTACACCAAGAATAGGAAATAGGTTTCACCATGGTTATCACCTTTGATCAAGCTGTGGTGGCCACTGAGAGTGATGGACTGAGAACGCCAGTGAGAGAGCAGCCCAGGATGGTGGGAAAGAGTGCTGCGATTGCTTGATCGTGTCTGCCAGTCTGTGGAAATGAAGTGTTTGGTGGGGAGGGTGGCTCACATTGAAAACTTGAGACCTCCGTTTAGCCTGACCTGAATTCTCCACTGCAATGACGCTGTTGGCTGTCCCTTCACCCTCCCAGTCCCAGGTGAATTGATTCAGGGCAACTCCCTTTTCCTCACACTGAAAAGAAAGCATGAGCTTACTTTTTTTTCGTCTAAGACGGAGTCTCGCTGTGTTGCCCAAGCTGGAGTGCAGCGGTGCAATCTTGGCTCAGTGCAACCTCTGCCCCTGAGGTTCAAGCAATTCTCTTGCCTCAGCCTCCCAAGTAGCTGGGACTACAGGCGTGTACCAGCAGGCCTGGCTAATTTTTGTGTTTTTAGTAGAGATGGGGTTTCACCATGTTGGCCAGGCTGGTCTCAAACTCCTGACCTCAAGTGATCTGCCCACCTCAACCTCCCAAAGTGTTGAGATTACAGGCATGAGCCCCCACACCCACCCAAGAAAGCATAATCTGAAGGTCGGTCCTGGGGTTAGGTCAGAACTTCCCTCCTACCCTGCTTGGAGTTATAGACGTGGTGTTTGTCACTTGTCCCCCAACTCCAGAGTCCACTTCAAAGATTTGACTGTGTGTCTGTGCAATTAGAAGAGCAACGCTTAAGAAACAAGCAGCTCAGTAATGAAAACCTTCAATCTCGGTGGGGCTGGGCAAGCCCACTGTCATGCTTTCAAGGCAGAAGGGGGCTTAAGGAAGGGATCAAGCACATTGCTGCTACGAGTGTGCAGTACCAACTCCACTGACGGAGAAGCGTGTTTGCAAACTAGGGGACAATTAGGAGATGTTTTCCTTCCTCTTTGTGGATTTGGAAGAGTGGTTGCAAACACAGATGCCTCTAAGGGCCACACAGATAATAGGAATAAGTGAATCAGCCTGGGTGTAGAGCGGCAGGGAGCAGTGGGGACTGTGGCTGATTGAGAGTACCTGTCCTACCTAAAGGATTTCCAATTCTCAGGTATTTTTAAAAACGTAGTACTGGCCAAATAGAAGATGTCTGCAGGCTTTGTTTGGCTTTAGGACTTTAGACTGAAAACATTAGAGATGTGTTATCTAATCTATCCATTACTTAATGGCAAAAACTGCAATTACTTTTGCACCAACCTAATACAAGTCATGCACTGGTGGCTGGGCACGGTGGCTCACACCTGTAATCCCAGGACTTTAGGAAGCCGAGGCAAGCAGATCACTTGAGGTCAGGAGTTCAAGACTAGCCTAGCCAACAATGGTGAAATTCTGTTTCTACTAAAAATACAACAATTAGCCAGGCGTGGTAGCACACACCTGTAGTCCCAGCTACTCGGGAGGCTGAGGCAGAAGAATCACTTGAACCAGGGAGGCAGAGGTTGCAGTGAGCTGAGATCATGCCACTGTATTCCGGCCTGGGTGACAGAGTGAGACTCCATCTCAAGGTAAAATAAAGTAAAATATAAAATAAAAGTTATGCACTTGTTAATCGGAAAAATAAAGAAGCATACCTGATCCTCCGGTGGTAATTCTGTTTTATGGAACAGTGTGCCCCTTCTCACTGTGATCGGTCCTGCTGACTCTAGATATCATTCCAGACTAAAAACTCAGACTTACAGAATGGTACTGAGGAGAAGGGGATGCTCTGGGGTAAGATCAAGCCCTAGACTTTGAAGGTGAGATTTCCTGAAAAGTGGGAGAGTGAAAAGATAGGCAAGCCAGATCTGTAAGGCAGAAGTACAAAGGAGGAAGCTTTCTCAGAGAAGCCTGAGGCTGGGGCACTGGGTTAGCGACTGGCAGGGCCCCCGGCAGGACAGAGCTGTGCAGGGCGGCAGCCCTGGTGGGGGGGCGTGGGGGGTAACTTACTGATGTAATCCGTCAAACTATGAAAAAAACAATATTTAGCATGCAAGCTTAAAATGTTCCCCACTATTACACAGAGATCTCCCCTAGATACCTTATCCTCCTAGTCTCACCCCATACGACATTGCTGGGGAGGAGAGCAGCCTCTCCCTCCCGTGAGAAAAGCACTTGTTCTCAGGAGGATCGGGAGTGAGGACTCTGGTGGTCCTTACAAGCTGTCTAGGGGAGCATGTGGTGTGGAGGAGACCCTGCCATGCAAACCCCCTTGCTTGTAACACACACTGCGGGACTGGAACCCCTGAAGGGGAAGCAGCTGAGGCTTGGGCCAGCTCAGACGGAGCAGCCTGGCAGGCTTCTGCCCTGATCCTCAGAAGGGGCTGGTGGTTTCTTAAATGCTCCAGTTCAGTGGCAACTGTAAAATGCTTGGGAAAATAGAGACCCCTATTAATGCAAAATATTATTGTGAACCCACCCTCCCCACACGCTTTTCAACCTCATGAGGTGTTGTCTTTAAGGCCCAGTCTGGTTTAAATTATAAGATGATTAAACTCACCTGACCTGACAAGCAAATGTTCTGCTGAAACCACAGAGCCCTGAAAAGAGCAGCCTTTGCTTCTCCGCCCCTCGGGAGGAGCAATCCTGCCGGCCAGTGGGAAGCCGGACTGGGTCTCTGGCAGGGCTGGGTCTGAAGCTCAGCTTCATGAGTGGTGGGCCTTGGCCTTGCTGTGCCTCAGTTTCCTCCATCGTAGCTGTTTCAAGGCTGGGTGGAGCAGTCCTCTGGAATCCTGAAGCTTTGACCATTCTGAAGCAGAGTTTCAGGTGAATTTAACCATGGATGGGAAGGAAAGAAGGTCTGTTGGATTTTCAGACGATGCTTACGCTTTGGATACAATCAAGCTATTTTTCCCCAAGGGACAGACCAGAGACAAATGAGCTGTGTCCCTAGTAAGCTAGCATTCTTTTAATATGAGGATGTATTATTTGCCACAAGGGACGAATGTGAAAACTACCTCTTGATTAGTCACACACTGTGGGCCTCTTGAGAGTCTGGGAGGTCACAGGTCAAGGTCTAGAGCATTGGCTGTCTGCCAGGTTTAGGGACAGTGGAATTGCTTTCCCTCCTGAGGCCCCTTCGCTGCTGATGTCTGTAGCCCTCTGGACACTCTCTCAAGCAAAGCTGCCCCGTCACTGGAGCATCTATGTGCATCCCTACTCAGCACAGAGGCAGTGAAATGATAGCAAACAACTCCCTTCTCTTTCCTGGTGGCTTGTTCTCTGGGACACAGAGAAGAGCATGGTGAACACAAGCTTTCAGGTCTAGCTAGCAGGGCAATGAGAGCTCCTGAGCACCTGAGGATTCAGAACCCCTTCTTTTTTTTTTTGTTTAGACGGAGTCTTGCTCTGTCACCAGATTGGCGTGCAGTGGCTTGATCTCGGCTCACTGCAACCTCCGCCTCCCGGGTTCAAGCGATTCTTCTGTCTCAGCCTCCCGAGTAACTGGGACTACCAGTACACACCATCACACCGAGATAATTTTTGTATTTTTAGTAGAGATGGGGTTTCACCATGTTGACCAGGATGATCTCAATCTCTTGACCTCGTGATCTGCCTGCCTCAGCCTCCCAAAGTGCTGGGATTACATGCCCGGCAGAACCACTTCTTCTTAATTGAAGAGAACATCTTCCTTCTCTTTGTCTATAGGATAAAATCCTGTACCTGTAAACAAGGCCATACCCAAGGCTCCCCCACATGGCTCAAGACCACTGGCTGATGCTCACAGATAGCCACGACCCCTCCAGCCCACTGCCCAGCCTGTCACACGCTTCCTGCCTTTATACATGTGACTTCCTCACTCCCTATTTCTACCAGCTGAATACCTGCCTGTTTATCAGTGTCCCTGAGAAAATATCCCCCCATTTCCTCCAAGAGCAATAGCAAGGCTCTCCCTTGCATCCTTAGCCCTCCAATCTGACTGATCTACTCACATCACATCTCCTGACCAGCGTGTAAGCAATCCACACAGAAGCAGGCCTGGCATGAAGCATGGTCCTGGGGCCCCTGCTGGGCCATCTTAACCCACTGGTCGCTGGATTGTGAGGTGGGGCCCAGAGGAGAGACGGGGTGCAGCGGCAGCAGGAAGAACTCAGGCACTGATGCCAGAATCAATCTGGCCTCCTTGGTTCCAGAATCTGGAGCTCTGTGCTCCAGCAGTGCAAGCTGCCTCTGCACCATCTGTCTTGTCCTCCTGCCCTAGGACTTTACTTCTGGCTTTGACTTTAATTTTCTGCATGGATTCTGAACATAGTTCAAACTTCAGGTGCCGGTGGCCGAACTTTCTATGAGGAGGAATTCCCTGCCTCTGCCCCAGAATCTCAGGTCCTCGCCCAGCTTGCTATCCTCAAGGGGCAAGTCAGACTCTCCTCTGTGCATCCCACCTTTTTGTTCTATAACTTACTTGTTTGGTTTTTGAGACAGGGTCTCACTCTGTTGACCAGGCTGGGGTACCATAGCATGATCATGGCTCACTGTAGCCTCAACTTTCTGGGCTTAAGTAATCCTTCTGCCTTAGCCTCCCGAGTAGCTGGGACCACAGATGTGTGCCACCACACCCAGCTAATTTATTTTTATTTTTTGTGGAGTCAAGGTCTTACTATGTTGCCCACACTGGTCTTGAACTCCTGGGGTCAAGTGACCCTCCTGCCTTGGCCTCCCAAAGGACTGGGATTGTAGGCATGAACCATCATGCCTGACCTAACTTATCATTTTGTCTTCTATTTGTTTTCATGACTAAGCCCTGGACTGTGAGCTATTTCAGGACAGAGTGGGTGTCAAAACCTATTTCATAAATTAATGCATGAATAAATTATGATCAGTCTCTGTAGCATTACAAGTGATTGCGATTGTACAATCACTTGTAATGTTACAGATGATATTTTAGCCCTATGATGTACGTAGAGAATCGTTTTTATCATCCATGACTTCCATTTCAAGTCTCCCAAGAGGGAGGAAAAAGAGTCTCTGCCTGTCTGGCCCCACCTGGAGTTCAAGGAATATTTTAGTTATCTTCCTTGTATTTTTTTAATACTACTACCTTTTGGAGGGCTTATCTATTTTCATACCTACTGAGTTCGAATCTGCACTAAGTCTGTTGCTTGGTTGTGCATTTTGAACTTCATCTTAAATTGGTCATGGCCCATTGCTACTGCTTCACATTTCATCTGTCGCATTTTCTCTTTTATTGCTTCTATAGGTTGTGAGTTAGGATAATAAAGTCAAGATAAAATCGCTCCAAGCCATTTGCAGCTCTGGGAAGCTGGCACAGGGCTGCCAGAAGCTGGCTGGGTGCCACCAAGAGGAAAAAACACTCTTCCGTGTTGCCAGCCTTATCAGGAATCCTCACAGTTTCTTGCCAAAATTTTAGGGAAACGATGATCTACTCCCCTGGAGCTATTCTGTATGTTTCTATAGGTGGGGAGTCTTTCAACAAGTATTTTCGCTAAAAACACCTCTCATGTTTTTTTACTGGATTAAGTCTGTAACTTGAGATCCATATTGTGAAATACTGACATTGAGATATTAATCACTGTGCATAGTTAAGGCATCATTGTCATAATCGTCAGCCACTTGCACTAACTGAAGGTTTGTAAGCTATGGAATCCCTTTCAGGATGTGCTCATGAACGAATAATTGGAGATTTTTTTTTTTTATTTTGAGGCAGAGTCTCGCTCTGGCACCAGGTTGGAGTGCAGTGACGCAATCTGGGCTCACTGCAACCTCCACCTCCCAGGTTCAAGGGATTCTCCTGCCTCAGCCTCCCGAGTAGCTGGGATTACAGGTGCATGCCACCACGCCCAGCAAATTTTTGTATTTCTAGTAGAGACAGGGTTTCACCATGTTGGCCAGGTAGGTCTCAATCTCCTGACTTCGTGATCCGCCCACCTCAGCCTCCCAAAGTGCTGGGGTTACAGACGTGAGCCACCGCACATGGCCTGGAGATTTTTTAAACTGAAAAATGTTCTTCTGGAGGAATGAGGAGTTGGGAAAACAGAAACAGCTTATAGAAAGCTGGTGCGGAATCACAGCTCTATTATTTTCTTCCTGTTTGTTTTTTCAAGACGAGGGGTCTCCTTTGGTGCCCATGCTGGCCTTGAACTCCTGGGCTCAAGTGATCCTTCCACCTCAGCCTGCCAAAGTGCTGGGATTATAGGCATGAGCCACTCTGCTGGCCTAAAATTTTCTATTTTTTAATGGAGATGGGGTCTCACTATATTGTCCAGGCTGTTCTCAAACTCCTCCCACCTCAGCCTTCCAAAATGTTGGGATTACAAACATGGGCCACTGTGCCCAGCCCACACAACTCTATTCTTTTAAATATTTGCTCAACATCTGTTTGATGCCACAACAATGACTCAATTCCAACAATTCAATTTATTTATATGGGTGTGGCTTTTTTCTTATTTGATGGGGGAGTTTGTCTATCTGGCATAGACAGACAAGCCAAATTTCAAATTCTTGTTTAAGTATTGAGAAGATGTGGCCATAAGCATGTCTTTACTCGGTCAATCAGTTGAACTTCAATCAACAGTGCCTGCTAAGCACTGACTATGTCTGTGCCCAGTCCTGTGTCTGGAAGGATACAAAGAAGAATAAGGTACCATTTCTCCCTTTTCTTTATGAATTTATAGTCCAGTCAGAATTTATAGACTAGTCAGGCAGTCCTGGGCTCAAATCCTAGTGCTATAACTTAGCAGCAAAGTGGAATTTTGGCAAATGATCTAATAGCTCTGCACTTCTATCTCCTCCTCTGACAAATGGGGTGATGATAACACCTAAATCATAGGGCTGCTATAGGAATCAAGGGAGATAGTGGGTGTATTCTGTGGGATGCATCTGTAAGTATTGGCTTTCTTCTCCTTCCCTTAGCCTTTAGTCTGGGGAAATCTCAGTGGAGAGGGTTCCTAGAAGCTCTGTGTGAAAGCCTTCTTCTCAAGGCCAAGGGCCATTACCTCCACGGCCACATAAAAATGAGCCCATGGTGGCTGGCTCTAAGTGGAGGCTGCAAACTGGCTGCCTGCTGGCCAAAGTGGGACACTTCCAATTTGTCCTATGTGATGTTAAAAAAAAAAAAAAATTTGTCTGGCTGGGCGCAGTGGCTCATTCCTGTAATACCAGCACTTTGGGATGCTGAGGTTGGGGGATCACTTTAAGTCAGGAGTTCCAGACCAGCCTGGTTAATGTAGTGAAACCACATCTCTACTACAAACACAAAAATTAGCCTGGCATAGTGGCACACGCCTGTAATTCCAGCTACTCAGGAGTCTGAGGCAGGAGAACCACTTAAATCTGGGAGGTGGAGGTTGCAGTGAGCCAAGTTCTCACCACTGCATTCCAGGCTGGGTGACTGAGCGAGTCTCCATCTCAAAAATATAATAATAATAATAATAATAATAATAATCTGTTGCAAGCATTTAAGTATCAAATTCACATGGCTCGGTACCTCAGCCTTTGATTCCTAGGCTCTACCTCCAGCAAATGACTAAAAAGATTTTTTTCCAAATTTATTTTTTTCCTCCTCCTTCCTTTGTATTTACTTGTCATTTCATAAATATCATAGAATACCCTTTAATAATAGATAAAATTAGTTAATTTTAATCAAATATTTACCTTAGCAAGACACTGTACTTTATGTGAGCTACCTCATTTAAGCCCTCACAAACTGCATGAGGCAGATATTATTTTCACTTTTTTTTTTAGGAGACACAGTCTTGCTCTGCCACCCAAGGCCGGAATGCTGTGGCATAATCATAGTTCGCCGTAGTCTTGAACTCCAGAGGACAAGCAATCCTCCTGTCCCAGCCTTTTGAGAAGCTAGAGGTACAGGCATGTACCAGCATGCCCAGCTAATTTTTTAAATGTTTTGGTAGAGGCAAGGTCTCGGTATATTGGCCAGGCTGGTCTCAAACTCCTGGCCTCCAGCAATATTCTCACCTCAGCCTCCCAAAGTGCTAGGATTACAGGCATGAGCCACCACGCCCGGCATTTATTCTCATTTTACAAGTGAAAAACTGAAAGTGAAATGAGTGAAGTGACTTGCTCAAGGTTGTGCAGGTAGCAGGGATGGAATTAAGATGTGACTGCACAGTGGACTGCAGGCCTAGTGGGTTTAGCCCCCATCCCACAGTCACGATCATGCTTGAGAGGGCTGTGAATACATTGACAAGATATACTCACTGTTGTCAAGGAGCTTGTACTCTAGCAGCAAGGATTAAACAATTTTGCGAACATTTGGTAATTTAAAATTTAGTTTTTATCCTGTCTTCTTCAAGAAAAACAATTTATTTTTTAATGAAACTGATCAGTACCAAAGGGAAAAAAACATTTTTAAGAGCTTTAGTGATTCGTATTCATGTACTGCCTGATTCTCCCAAGGATCTGAGAGTATTATCAATCATTCACTAAGGGTTGAGCAGAACATTGGAGGAAAAAAATAAAGCAAAAATAGGCTTAGTACTCCAAGAGCATAAGGGTGGGAGGTGAGAGACTCACAAATCACTACAATATTAGGGAGAATGAGGCAAATTCAATATGAGAGGCATACCATCTTTACCAGATGGATAGAACACGTCTGAATGGGGCCACTAGGAAAGGCTTCTTAGAAGAGGTGGTGCCCTAAAGGGTGGGCCTGATTGGGACAGAGAGATGGTAGGAGATAGGAAATCTAGGTGGGCAGAAGGATATGTTAAATTGCCTAAGCTTGGCTTCTCTGGAGGCAGACCATGAGAAAGAGTTTATTAGGGATCAACAGCTATGAAAGGAAGGGAGAGGAAGGAGGATGGACGGAGGAAGAAGTAAAATTGCAATGCAGGCCTGACAAAGCCTCTGCCAACCACGTGGGGAACTCTGTAGGAAGTGCCTGGCAGAGTTGTTCCAGATCAGGTCAAAATGGTCAGGCCCTGATATAGTTTGGATATGTGCCCCCCTAAATTTCATGCTTAATTGTGATCCCCAGTGCTGGAGGTGGGGCTTGGTGGGAAGTGATTGGATTATGGGGGCGGATTTCTCAGGAACGGTTTAGCACCATCCATTTAGTGCTGTCCTCATGACAGTGACTGAGTTCTTACGAGATCTGGTTGTTTAAAAGTGTGTGGCAGCCAGCCGTGGTGGCTCACGCCTGTAATCCCAGCACTTTGGGAGGCCAACGCAGGCAAATCACGAGGTCAAGAGATCGAGACCATCCTGGCCAACATGGCGAAACCCCGTCTCTACTAAAAATACAAAAATTAGCTGGGTGTGGTGGTGCGCACCTGTAGTCCCAGCTACTCGGGAGGCTGAGGCAGGAGAATCGCTTGAACTCAGGAGGTGGAGGTTGCAGTGAGCCCAGATCATGCCATTGCACTCCAGCCTGGGTGACAGAGCAAGACTCTGTTTCAAAGTGGTGGAAGCTTGGTGGCCACTGCCTAGATTTCAGAGGATGTCTGGAAAAGCCTGGGCATCCAGGCAGCAGCCTACTGCAGAAGTGGAGCCCTCACAGAGAACCTCTTCTAGGGCAGTGCCAGAGGAAATATGGGATTGGAGGCCCCACACAAAGTCCCTGCTAGGGCCCTGACTAGTGGAACTGCAGGAAGAGGGCGCCACGGTCTTCCAGACCCCAGAATGGTAGATCCACCCATAGCTTGCACTCTCAGCATGGAAAAGCCACAGACTCTCAACTCTAGCCTCCGGGCTGAACCCTGCAAAGCCACAGGGGCAGAATTGCCCAAGGCCTTGGGATCATCAGTGTGCTCTAGATGATGTACATACAGTCAAAAGAGATTAGTTTAGAGCTTTAAGATGTAACAACTGCCCTTCTGCATTTTGGACTTGTATGGGGCCTGCAGCCTCTTTCTTTTGGCTGGTTTCTCCCCTTTGGAATGGGAATGTTTGCCTAATGCCTATATCCCCATTGTATCTTGGAAGTAAATAACTTGTTTTTATTTTACAGGCTCATAGGGAGAAGGGACTTGCCTTGTCTCAGATGAGACTTTAGACTTTGGACTTTTGATTTAATGCTGGAATGAGTTAAGACTTTGAGGGACTGTTGGGAAGGCATGACTGTATTTTACAATGTGAAAACAACATAAGATTTGAGGGGCCAGGGATGGAATCATATAATTTGAATATGTGTGTCTCTAAATTTCATATCAAACTGTAATCCCTAATGTCGATGGTAGGCCTGGTGGGAGGTGGTTGGATCATGAGACCAGATGTCTCCTGAATGGTTTAGAACCATCCCCTTGGTGCTGTCCTTCAGTTAGTGTGTTCTCACGAGATCCGGTTGTTCAAAAGTGTGTGTCACCTTTCCTGCGACTCTGTCTCTCGCTCCTGCTCTGGCATGTGAGGGTGCCTGCTCCTACTTCACTCTTTACCCTAAGTAAAAGCTCCTTGAAGCCTCTCCAGAAATGGAGCAGATCCTGGCATCATTCTTCCCGTACAGCCTACAGAACTGCGAGCCTATTAAATCCAGCCAAACCATATCAATTACCCAGTCTCAGGTATTCTTTATAACAATGCAAGAATGGCCTAACACAGGCCATACTCCCACCTCACTCAGTCTAACCATAGGGCAGCTACCTAGAACACTGCAGGGCATGACCACAGTGGAGGTGACTCTCTGCAGATGAGGCAAGAACTCTGCTTTGGGAAGAATAATCCTGTGGCAGCTTGTTGGACAGATTGGAGCTCAAAGGTGTGTAGGTTTATCCGTGTGTGTGTGTGTGTGTGTGTGTGTGTGTGTGTGTGTGTGTGTTTCCCGATCCTCTTCTCTAAGAATGGCCCTGCCTTGTCCACATGGCAATGGTGCCCAGTCAGGGGTAGGGGACTGACACAGCTGGTCCAGTCAGAGTCCCTTACGTGAGACTTTGGAATTGAGCCAAGGAGCTGTCAGCCCGTCAGGTCTGGTCTCTTGAATGCAGATGTAAAACCTTAACTGTGGAGTAATCGCCGTGTTTTCTACCATGGGGTCTAAGTAACAGGAGAAAGAGGTACAAACTAAAATCACTGAGAAGCACACAGAGAGATGCACTGAAGAGCTGGAGTGACTTTCTTGTCCTTGACACTAACATGTTTTTGAAGTTTCATAGGTCATCCCCGAAATAGTTCAGTAAATCTTTCCAGCCAGACTTTTTTCTTTCTCTTTCTGTCTCATTTAAAAATCAGTCCATTTCCATTACTGGCTTCTGTTTCCCAAAATGTCCTGATGGAGAGACTAGTTAAGAACTATCAGATGAAGAAATGCCAGGTGCCTTAACATCGGGGCCGGCAATGGGACAGAAGGAGGATTGACTTGAGAAGTATGTAGTTTGGCAGCAAATTGTGGAGAGGGCAAAAAAGAGAAAAAAGAGGAAGCACTTTGGTGCCTTGTAAATGTGAGGATGGCAGTCCTAGAAACCCAAAGAGGGAAGTCCAGAGAAGAGCTGTTTGGAAGTGGGGCGGGGCATGGTGATTTCAGAGTGGCTTCTGCTGGTGGGTGTTTCCCTGGTACCTCCCAACACTCCAGCCTTCCTCCTGTCTGAATACAGTGCTTCTAATTAACCTTCCTACCTCCTACACTCTCTACTGCCTCCCAGACTTCCATAACTCCATCCTGATATACTCAATCACCTAGCCCAAGGAAAGATCTTATAACCCTTACAGTCTGAGGGAACTGAAGACAATTCTATCCATTCATGTATTTAATTGTTTATTCTACAACATTCAACAAACATTTGTGTGCCAGATCCTGAGACACAAAGAAGATGAAGGAAATGTCTCTGGATCACAATCTAACAAGACAGATAAGCCAGCTATGATAGACTAATACACGAAGACCAGTGGGAACTCTGAGGAGGGGTATCTAACCGGAAGGAACCAGGGCAGGCTTCAGAGAGAAAGTATATTTTAAATTAGATTTTAGAGGCTCCCTACTGCAGGCCAAAAAAAAAAAAACTAGGAAGGATTTAGCCAATTGGAGAAGCAGGAAATGACATTCCAGATAGAAGGAAGCATGGAGGAAGCGCTCAGTGTGTCTAGAGCTCAGGATGGATGAGAGGAGGGGATGAGGCTGAAAGACTCTGATGGGATAGGGAGGCCAGCTTTGATCTTGTATGTGGTGGGAAAATGCAAATGGTTTTTGATCTGGACTGTCATGTGATCAGGGACACTTTCGTTTTTAAATAAACTTTTATTTAAATATACAGATGGAAAAATACACAAATCATAATCTACATCTTGATGAATTTTCACAAAGTCAACACATCCACATACCCAAGAACCCAAATCAAGAAAAAAACGGAACAAACAGAACAAGGCCAACGTCCCAGGAGCCCCTTTTAGTCGCCTCTTCCCAAGGATACACACGTGTTTGCAAAGCCTTATCTAGCGGCAGCACAAAGACGGGTTGGACAGGTTGGAACTGGAGATGGAAACGTTTTAGGAGGCAACAGCAATAGCCCACCCGAAAGATGCCGAGGCCTGCTTCCCGGCAGTGATGGCAGAAACGGAAGAACAAAGGACTGTGAATGTGATAGAATGACGATATCCCCTCCTAGGAATTCACAATACGCGTTTACTCCAGGCAATTGTGATCTGACCCTGAGAATTCCCAGTAGCTTCCCCTGTAATTTAAAAATGCCCAAGGCTTGGCCTGCCGGTGCCTCACGTCTGTAATCCCAGGACTTTGGAAGGCCAAAGTGGGTGAATCACCTGAGGTCGGGAGTTTGAGACCAGCCTGGCCAACATTAGAGAAACCCCGTCTCTCCTAAAAATACAAAAATTAGCTGGGTATGGTGGCACATCCCTGTAATCGTAGCTACTCGGGAGGCTGAGGCAGGAGAATCGCTTGAACGCAGGAGGTGGAGGCTGCAGTGAGCTGAGATCCAGCCACCGCACTCCAGCCTGGGCAACAAGAGCAAGACTCTGTCTCAAAAAAGACCTAAAATTAAAAGTAAAAATGCCCAAGACTTGATGTATACAGCCATGCATCACTGAACCAGCAGGATACATTCTGAGAAAGGTGTCAGTTAGGTGACTTCATCCTTGTGCACGTATCATAGACAAACCTAGATGGTATAGCCTACTACACACCTAGATTATATGGTCTAGCCTATTGCTCCTAGGACAGAAACCTGTATAGTATGTTACTGTACTCAATATTGTAGACAATTGTAACACAATGGTAAGTATTTGTGTATCTAAACACAGAAACAGTACTGTAAAAATGCAGTTCTATAATTTTAGGGGACCACCATTATATATGTGGTCCGTCGTTGACTGAAATGTCATTATGTAGCATGTGACTGCGTAAGTAAAGGGAGTTGCATGTCACTGATTCCATTTCTAAAGGGAGTACTTTGGGCAGCTTTCTGGCATTGTTTTAAAACAACAACAACAAAAACCCAACTGGACCTTGTAATGAGAGACTACAGATCCTTCCTGGGGATTGTTAGCCTGGAAGAACATTTTTGCAGGTTGAAACGGCTCACTGAGGCACACTGGCAGAGCTATGTGGCACCAATTCAAGTCGTTTAATTTCACAAACACCCACACAATATTATAGGGAAAGAAAATTTAAAAGCAAAAAAAAAAAAAAAAAAAAAAAAAAAAAAAAAAAAAATTCCGGTTAATTGCCATACGTGTTTTTGCAATCCTGACAAAGTAATAACTTGCCTATAAACACCTCCCTTGAAGAATTGGCTAATAGGATGTACAGTACATGGCACAGGAAATTGTTTATTCTACAAAGACTTTCAAAAGGGGCTGTCTATTCTTCTTATGAATTTGTGATGACTCTGTAAGATTGGGGAGGATAAAAGGACAACTTTCTGTCTTTTTGTTTTTTGAGATGGAGTCTTGCTCTCTCACCCAGGCTGGAATGCCGTGGTGCGATCTCGCCTCACTGCAACCTCTGCCTCCTGGGTTCAAGTCATTCTCCTGCCTCAGCCTCCTGAGTAGCTGGAATTACAGGGGAGTGCCACCATGCCCAGCTAATTTTGGGATTTTTAGTAGAGACAGGGTTTCACCATGTTTGCCAGGCTGGTCTCAAACTCCTAACATTAGGTGATCTGCCTGCCTTGGCCTCCCAAAGTGCTGGGATTACAGGTGTGAGCCACCATGCCCAGTCAAAGGGACAACTTTCTAAAGGTGTAGAGTGGAATAGATTTACCTGAAGTAGAAATGTCCTGTGGCAGGCAGGGCGCTGTGGCTCATGCCTGTAACCCCAGCACTTTGGGAGGCTGAGGCGAGCAGATCATGAGGTCAGAAGTTCGAGACCAGCCTGTCCAACATGGTGAAACTCTGTCTCTACTAAAAATACAAAAAGTAGCTGGACATGGTGGTGTATGCCTGTAATCCCAGCTACTCAGGAGGCTGAGGCAGGAAAACCATTTGAACCTGGGAGGAGGAGGTTGCAGTGAGCCAGGATGGCACTACTGCACTCCAGCCTGGGCAACAGGGCGAGACTCCATCTCAAGAAAAAAAAAAGAAAGAAGCCTGTGGCTTTGGTTGTTTTATTTGTAAAATGAAGGCCCTGGGCTAGATTGTGATTTTCTATTTTGACCTGTAGAGGTGGGTCCCTAGACCACTCTTGGCACCACGTCCTCCCTGCTTTAACTAGAGAGCCTCTACTCTCATCTGTTTAAATATGGAGTTGCCATGTAAGATGTTTGAAGAGAGGGATTGCAGAACCAAAACAAGAGTTGGAAAACCACTGGATGATATGACTTCCAAGGTCCCCTATGGCTCTAAAATTCTAGAAATTCATCTCATGTCTGACTTGCGGAAGGTGCTGAACATACAAAGATTTAAAAAACAATTCCTTCCCACAACAAATTCACCAGTGTAAGAAATGCATGTTGTTTGGGTGGTGGGGAGGTGTGCTACAACTATAATATCAGTGATAGTAACATGGCAAGACCTAAGATGAAGGTATGACTCAAGCATTTGGGGGGAGATGATTTTGGAAGGTTTTTGAAGAAGGTGACATTTAAGTGGATATTAAATGATTAATAGGCGCTCCCCAGGTATATAAAGGAGGAGGAGGAGATCCTGGAGACAGATCAGCATGAGCAAAGTCACGGAGGCTGTAAGCTGGTGCATGGTTAGGGAATTCATTATACTCATTATGCTCATTATGTTCTCTGCGGACCCATGGAGCGCAGCTGGAAGTGGCCAAGAGGGATGCTGGGTGACACTGAATAGACTAGAGGAGCTCCTCCCAAACTCTCACCCGCTGTGCGCTCTTTGAGGGTTGATGCTGGCCTCTGCAACTATGTGACCAACCAACAGTAAGACTGTTTAATCATTGACTGCGCCACACCTTACTTCTAGCATTTTGTAATTCCTCTGGGTTAAATAATCAAGGAATGTGTTGATAAGATGGTGGGTGGGGGAGGGGTAAGAAAAGCCTCGAATAAGAGGAGTCACAGCTACCAGCCCTGATAGCCAGGGTCAGGGCCAGGGCCAGGACTCTCCTCTAGGTCAAGAGCATTGCTTCAGGCTACCAGGCCAGACGCGCTTCTGCCAGTAAGACTTTGTGTTTAGCTCTGAAGCCCATTCCTCTGGGAGAAGGAAGACTTCCAATAATGCTGAGGCAGAGTCCGTTTCTCCGAGATAGGGAAGGGACTTAGTATTTAGGGGTAGTGGGTCCATGGGTGGTGGATTCCTGAACATCCATTGATACACAATGCCCCAGACTAATGGTAGCTACGTGCTGGGCCTAGGAAAACTGGACCTCACATGCTGTGGAATGAAAGTGTGAGTGAAAGACATTTGTGCCCCACTTGAGTCGCACGGAATGGAGCTGCCTCACAAGTTGGACAAGGAGCATCTGGGCAGTGATCAACATGGACCCGGAGGGGCATTTTCTAAACCTTCTGGCCTTTTCAGCCTCCTGGAATTCCTGTACAGTTCTAGGAAGGAAAACCCTCAATAATCTGCTCTCCTGAAAAATGGATACTCAAAATCCATTTAATTTGATTTAAAAAGAGAATGAGATGTGATGTTTCTTGCATCTAAATATTGTGAAGCAAATTCTTGCCACTATAATGGCTTTTCAATGGCTGTCAGACATGACCAGACCTGTATTTTGGAAAGATGACTCTGGCAGTTGAAGGAGGATGTACTGCGGGGCAGAGACTGGCTGTGGGGAGACAAGCCATGAAGCCGTTATGGCAGTGCAGGGCAGGTGGGGAAGGAGCAAGGGCAGTAGAGACGGCCACATTTTGGAGGCAGAATGCACTGATCTTGGCAAACAACTGAAATAATAAATGCTGAGAGGGAGCATTTATCTAGTCCATAAGAGGGAGCATTCATCTAACCTATAACAGTGGTTTGCAACTTGACGGTGCATTAGAATCACCTAGGAATCCTTTAAACCTCCCCTCCCCACAAAGCCCAGGCACACCTGAGACCACTCAACTCTGAATCGCTGCCTGTGGTACCCACCACACATTTCCCTTCCCACATCCCCCACTCTGTTGCTCAGGCTGGAGTGCAGTGGTGCGATCATGGCTCACTGCAGCCTCAACCTCCCGTGCTCAAGCAATCCTCCCACCTCAGCCTCCTGAGTAGCTGGGAATATATGCATGTACCACTATGCCTGGCTAATTTTTTTTGTTTTGTTTTGTTTTTTTGTAGAGTCAGGGTCTCACTATGTTACGCAGGCTTGCATGTATTTTTGAATGAAGCCAAGATTGAGAACTAATCTTGCAGTAAGAGTTCAAACTTGGTAAACAGTGAATTAGGATGCTATTCAATGAGGTAGGGAACAAATAGTTCTTTGTGGTTAGGGTGTAAAATAAGTAGAGGAACAGGAGGAAGAGCAAGTTCAGGCAGGAAATAATGAGTTCAGGTTGGGATGTGCTGACTGTAGTTAAAGGTCTGAGGTTCTGGAGGGGATGGCCACGGGCCACAGCTAGGGGGTTAGGGAGAGGGGCTTGGAGAGGGGCAGGTCATCACTTCCTCTGAAAGGAGGATGGGTAAAGACTTGGAGCAGCTGCCATGGGAACTGAAATGGTTCTAAGTTAAGAACAATAGCACAGGAATGTGTGCATCAAGGACTGGCAATGAGGGGTTAGGTGATACTGCTCTATATTAAATATAATATGAACCCTGTATTTGAATTCGACCAACAAACATTCATCTCAATCAGTAGTGTGCTGGAGCCAGCATGTACCAGTTGGCAAAAGGAGAGGATCAAATTTACAGGAATTCTGCCAGATAGTTATGAAACACAGCCATTGTTAAAATTAAATTACATAAATTTAAATACATTAAAAATAAAGGTAATAAATAATCCCTCATTTCTCATCCCCTCCGTCTTTCCTTTTTTCTGACTACATTCTGGTTTTCTTTGCTCCCCAGTGTGGCAGAAATCAGCATTTCCAGATCCTTAGCTTATAAGTTCTGCCTATAAACCAGCCACACTGAAATTGGAATCTCTCTCAGTCTTGATTCCAGATTCCCAGGGAAGAAGCTCATTGGCTCAGCTTGCTCCAGATACCCAGCTCTGGACTTATCAAAGATTTTTCTATAAAATAAAAATATGGGAGATATGGAAGCCAGACCAAAATAAAAAACCTACATCTCTAGGTCCATTTTTTTCTTAGGGCAAAAAAACCTACATAATTTGTGCCCAGAGTGCACTGGGTATTGAAGAGATTACAACTGTCTTCTGCCACCAGCCATCTAAAACTTTATAGGAGACCTCTCGTTCTTACTTCAGCCTAAGACAAAACCCAAATAGCACTCATCTCCGGCAGAGAGACTAACAGCTCCAGAGAGTGTCAGGCAAACAAAATACATTAGCCTAAATGGCAATTTGTAATTTTAATGGCCCAGCTGCTTGTCATGGTAGGATGGGATACATTTTAAGTTAGTTCTATTTACTGTGAATAAGGCTAAATTTCCCCCATCATTCATTGCAAAATGTCTATGGCCCCCAGGTCTCATCAATGTTTAGGGCAGTTGCTGGCTTAGGGCTTGGCTGACTTCTTAGTTCATTAACTTCTCATTGACCAGCTCGAGGTAAAAAGGGGAGCACAACACAAATCTGTGAAATTGAGCAAAAGCGAGGATTAGAATTAGAACTGGCACACCATTATTTCCCTTTTCTCTCTGTCTTTTATTTTTTTTTAATTTTTATTTTTTAATAGAGACAGGGCCTCACTACATTGCCAGGCTGGTTTTGAACTCCAGGGCTCAAGCAATCCTCCTGTCTTGGCATCCCGAGGTGTTGGTATTACAGGAGTGAAACATCAAACCTGGCCCATTTTCTCACATTATTAGACTGTGAGCAATTGAAGGCAGAAGTCTCTAGAATCTAAACTCCAGATGATCTTGGCCATTCCATAGCTCCTGGTATCAGGCCTCATGATATGATTTGGATGAGTGTCCCTGTCAAATCTCATGTTGAAATGTAATCCCTGGCTGGGTGCGGAGGCTCACGCCTGTAATACCAGCACTTTTAGGGGTGGAGGCAGGCAGATCACTTGCAGTCAGGAGTTCGAGAGCAGCCTGGCCAACATGGCAAAACCCCCATCTCTACTAAAAATAAAATAATTATCTGGGCATTGTGGCATGTACCTGTAGTCCCAGCTACTTGTGGGGCTGAGGCAGGAGAATTGTTTTGTAAGGTCTGACCACTCCATGGATGGCATGGTAACCTCTGTGAACTCCACATATACTTCAGATGAGTTCCTGGAACTAGAAAGTCTGAAGTAACTGGAAAACCACAAAAGGAGAATAAATGATTAACCCCTGCAGCACCTAATTAACTTCGAGACATTCTTCTATTGTTCCTTATTCCCGCCTCAACTGATAAGGCAACTGGACTTTGTAATTGACCTTGGTCAACCTCATGACTCCAGACTGTACAGCCTTCTCCCAGCTTGCAAAAACTGCCCTGAACTGTAACTTCTGTAACTTTCCACTGCCCACCTCAAACCTGTAAAACCAACTCCTATCCCACCACGCTGCGCTGACTCTCTTTTCGGACTCAGCCTGCCTGCGCCTGGGTGAATAAACAGCCATGTTGCTCACACAAAGCCTGTTTGGGGGAGTCTCTTCATTCAGAGCGCACATTTAATTTTAACATGTTTGAACTCGAGAGGCAGAGGTTGCAGAGCCAAGATCTTGCCACTCCACTCTAGCCTGGGTGATAGAGGAAAACTCCGTATCCAAAAAAAATAAATAAAAGGAAATGTAATGCCAAATGTTGGAGGTGGGGCCTGGTGGGAGGTGACTGGATCATGGGGGTGGGTTCTGATTATTTAACACCATCCCCTTGGTTCCTGTGAGACCTGGTTGCTTAAAAATGTGTAGCATTTTCTGCCTCTCTCTCTTCCTCCTGCTCTGGCCATGTCAAGTGCTGGCTCCTCCTTCACCTTTTGCCATGATTGTAAGCTCCCTGAGGCCTCCCCAGAAGCAGATGCCACCATGCTTCCTATTCAGCCTGCAGGACCATGAGCCAATTAAACCTCTTTTCTTTATAAATTAGCTAGTCTCAGTTATTTCCTTGTAGCAATGTGAGAACAGACTAATATACCTCACATGGACTGGTCCTTGATTGTTTTATTTTTTATTTTTTTAGAGTCAGGGTCTCACTCAGCCACCAGGCTAGAGTGCAGTCATGAGATCATAGAACACTGTAACTTCGAACTCCTGGACCCAAGTGTCCTCCTACCTTGGCCTCCCGAATAGCTAGGTCTACAGTTGTGTGTCCTACTGTATCTGGCTAATTTTTAAAATTTTTTGTAGAAACAGGGGGTCTCGCTGTGTTGCCCAAGCTGATCTCAAACTCTTGGGCTCAAGTGATCCTCCTTCTTCAGCCTTCCGAGTAGCTAGGACTACAGTTGTGTGCTACCACACCCAGCGAATTTTTTAACTTTTTGGTAGAAACAGGGGTCTCACTATTTCCCAGGCTGGTCTTGAACTCGCAGCTGTAACAGACCACAAGCTCTTTGCCTCCCGATGCAATGAGAGTTAACATGGACCAAGCAGATTTCTCAGGCAAGGTTTTTATTCCAGGGCTTGTGCTCAAGCACAGGGGAGACAGTGGAAGTGGAAAGGATCTGCCAACTGACTACCAGAAAAGGCTGGTGGGGATTTTTTTATTAGACAGAGAGTAGGAATAGACATCAGGGGTAAGGTATGCAGGCTGGGCTGGGCAGTGCACATGATGGGTAGAGTGTGCAGGTCACCAAATCTGATTGTGATGGTTATCTTGAGTAATGGGCCACCTGGTGGTATGGCCAGAGGCAACAAGGCTGTAAATCAGTTGTTCGGCATTCCTGCCCTAGGTGGGACATGGTGCAACCTTGATGAGATGTGTGAGTCTCTTAAGGCAGTCTCTGGAATTCTTGAAGTAAAAGGAACGGTTAGACATGAAAGCGCAGGAGAATGGTTATTTTCTTTCTATGACTAAAGCCTCAGGGTTAAGCGGTATATCATCAGTCAGATAGTGGTGTGGGTTTTGTGATCAGTGGGACAAGAGAAGAAGGTAAAAGAAAAAAAGGAGGCTTTTTTTCTTGCTTGAGCCTGGGAGGTTGAGGCTACAGTGAACCATGGTCACTCCACTGCACTCCACCCTGAGTGACAGAGTGAGATCCTGTCTCAAAAAAAAAAAAAAAAGGAAGAGAAAAAGAAACCATTAAAGCCATGAATGAATCTGTCTCTGATGACTCAGAGAGCATAATACGTGAAGGAAGCAATGTGTCCCATTTCTACCTGGCATCAAGGGAATCTCCCACCCGCCTCAGCCTCGCTAAATGCTAAGATTACAGACATGAGCCACCATATCTGGCCCTTGATATTTTTTCAAGAGGTAAAGATTTGTTGCTTATAAAATTCTATGTTTTATTAAACATGGAACACCCCTCAGCTCTGGCTCATGGTTAAAAAAAAAAAAAAAAAAAGACTTTAATGCAGTTAATTCTGTCCCCACTCTGGTCAAGGAAATGTATATTATGTTTACCAGTTACTCAGCAAATGTTTCTCAAAAACTGCCTTAGGCGCAATGAAACTAGTCAAAGAATTATCAACCCCATTGAGGAGGGCTTGATAAGTCAGTCATCTACTTGCAGGTGGCTGGGGCTAGCTATGTTATATTTAAGCTGTATTTGGATTACCAATTTTCAGGAAATAATGATAGAATTAAATATACTTGGCATTGAAACTATTTTGTGCCAGGCATATAGCTCATGCCTGTAATCCAAGCATTTTGGGAGGCCGAGGTGGGAGGATTGCTTGAGCTTAGGAGTTCGAGACCAGCCTGGGCAACGTGACAAGACCCCATGCCTACAAAAAAATTTTTTTTAATTAATAGGAGTGGTGGTTCAAGCCTATAGTCCCAGTTACTCAGGAGGCTGAGATGGGAGGATTGCTATGCCTGGGAGGTTGAGGCTGCAGTGAACCGCAATCACTCCACTGTACTTTAGCCTGAGCAACAGAGTGAGAAGACCCTGTCACAAAAGAAAAGAAAAAAGAAAAGAGGAAAGGAAAGGAAGGAAGGAGAAAGAAAAGAAGAAAATAACAGAAAAGGAAAGGAAAAATTATTAGGGCTATAAATGCATCTGTTTTCGATGACTCAGAGGGCATATTTGTACCTTTCTTCATTTAATAAATATTAAAATACTGAATGTCCCTTATGTGTGAGGTCATGTTCTAGAGCTTAGAAATATAACCATGAACAAGACACAGCCCCCACCCTCACTGAGGTCTCTAGTGTAGTTGGGGGAAGCCTGAGGGGGAGAGGAGTGGGCTGATAGGCTGGTGAGTGGGGATTTCAGTGCTCAAGGAGCAGGGCATGGCAGGATTGCTTAGAGAAGGGGTGTGTTACTCAGACGTTTGGGTGGAGCATGGCCTAAGAAGGTCTTCCAGAGGAGGTAACACCTTCTTTGAGACCAGAAGATCAGTAGGAGTTTGCAAAGGAAAGGTAGGGAGAGGAGGGTGGGACAAGATGTTCCAGGTAAGGGAACAGACTGTGCACAGGCTGGGACCAGAGAGCTCAGCCTCCAGGAATGAACCACGCTCAAAGGTCCAGCAGGGCCTCAGGGCTGGCTGAAGTGCTAGTTGTTATTGTTTTTCTTCCTGACTTCATTGCTGAACTGAGACATTTGTATGGTATTGTTTATTTCAACTCCATCATCTTATGCTCACCATTAGCCCTATGAAGTGGGTAGGTGTTGTACCTCTATTTCACAGACAGGGAACGTGAGGCCTGGCATTGCTGCAAGGCTCTGTGAGCATGGGGGATGTCTTGGGGAGTTGGAGGTTGTGCCAGCCTACCTGGGCTCTGTCATTCCACAGCTGCCTTGGATGAAAGATCACTTGAAAGGGTGTCTGATCTACCTTCATACCTCTGGGCAAGAGTATCATATGCTCCTCGGGGAGCTGATGGAGGTACAAAGGCACACAATTTCTGCAATCCTGCAGCGTAAACACGTGGATGCTAACACAGACAGACCTGGCTTAGCTCTGCCACTTGTTAGCAGCTGTATGCCTTGGGCAAGTTGCTTAACTGAGGCTCAGCGATGCTCCATCCAGCTGAGACTTGACCTGGGTTCTTCCCTCCTTCAGCAGCAGGGGTGGTGCCACACAGCTCCAGGGTCTCACCTAGTGCCAAGATCACTGTTGGGGAAAGGGATAGTGGGGGGTGGCAGTGTGCTTCTCATCAGACACGTGGTGCCACTGAGACAACCATTGGCCCTGCCTGCATGGTCCCGTTGGGTCCAGTAATGCTGTTATCTTCATGTCATGTCTGGGACTCAGGCACCGTTTGTGAGTCTCCTTGTAGTCACAAGCCAGCACCGATTTCTTCCTGGGACTTGCCATCTCTCAGGAAACAGAACCATGCTCCCCGCTGATCAGAGACCCTCAGGCCTCTCTCTTCTTCCCCACCAAGAAGCTCTATTTTTGTCCCTAAACATCATCAATACCTGCAAATCGACTTCTTCCCTTTATTCCTTAGCAAACCCCCTAATTTTCCCTCAGGATCCTTGGGTTTTTGGAAAACAAAAGCCAGAAAGCTTTGCCTCCTTCTGCCTTCTGCTCTGCCTGAGACCTTCTTCAAGGTTTCATAGTTCAGAGCTAACTCTTTGTTTAAAGGAGAGGAATAGGGAGGAACAAATAAGGGAGAGAGGCAACCTATTAAAATCTCAACATATAAAAATATAGCTGCATGAGCAAGAAATAACCGAGGTTCCCAAACTCAAGAAGCGAGAGGTACATCCAAGGGGACAGATCCAGGGGATGGGCAGAAGAGAGAATCATCGACACAGACCAGTTCAGTGTGGGAGTCCCACCGCACATGTCTGAATTAGCGCTCTGACCCTGGTCAGTCGAAGCAATCACAAGTTGTCATTTTATGTTGACCTTCAGCCCTACCTGCAAGTAAATTAGTTGATTCAACATCTATTGACTGCTCTCAGTCAACTGAACACAGTAGAAATAAACTCGAACATTTTAGGTTGATTGAGCTAGATGAAGGGTACAAGGGGCTTCATATGATTTTGTGTGTCTGTGTTTAAATTTTTGCATAATAAAAATGTTTAAATAAGTAAATCCATGTAAAAGCTAACTTTTATGATCCATCCACTTTTACATTGTGAAAATAGTTGAGCTAATATTTCAGACTCAATGTGAATACTTCATGCTACTATTGAGATCTTCTCTATAACCTTTCGTTCAGATCTAATGAATTTTTGAAACTTGGCCAGGCACGGTGGCTCACGCCTCAGCACTTTGGGAGGCTGAGGTGGGCGAATCACAAGGTCAGGAGATTGAGACCATCCTCGCTAACACTTTGGTGAAAACCCGTCTCTATGAAAAATTAAAAAAAAAAAAATTAGCTGGTCATGCTGGTGCGCACCTGTAGTCCTAACTACTCGGGAGGCTGAGGCAGGGGAATTGCTTGAACCCGGGAGGCGAAGGTTGTGGTGAACCGAGATCATGCCACTGCACTCCAGCCTGGGCAGCAGAGCCAGACTCTGTCCACCCCCACAAAAAAAAGAAACCTGAGAAGATGTCTTGTTAACAAATGAAAGAAACATGCAGAGCACGAGAGCAAGAAATGAAGGGGAAAACTCTAAAGCCATAAGGAGCCACGTACGTCTTTTCTTAGAGGTGAAACTAAAGCCAGAAAGGAAAAGGAGAGTATCACAACACGAGTGAACTTGGCCTCACCCTCAGCATCTTGGGTTAACAGGGAGACCGAGGGGGCTGGAGCCTGTGGGTACAGAGCAAGAGAAAATGACCCCACCTCAAACTATGCCCCAGGGCAGCCAGCAGAGGTCCAAGACACAGTGTCCAAAGGACATGTTGTACTCGGAGTCAAACAGGCGAAAGCACCTGTGTTCTGGGTCATCAGTTTATTCAGCAAGGCTGCAGCCAGAAATTGGGAGTTTAGAGAACGTTGGCCAGTTCCTCAAAGGGAGAGGCTGACAAATGTAGGCAGAGTGTCCCTGTCATTGGTCCAAGGGTCAAGGCAGGAAGTGGAAGGACAAGAAAGATACAAGGCAGATACTCTGCTCTGGTGCCTGGCTGAGTGTGGTCCTGAGGCTTTTTCTGGTTGGCAGTAACTACTTGTTACTTCAACTGATGTTCAGGATACATTGAGAAAGTGACTTGACCCCTGTTTACTTTTTTTTCCTCATGTTTAATTTGTAACTCCTGACCTCAGAATGACTTCCGTGAGACCGTAGTGTCTGGTACCTCATGGCTTTTGCACACTGTCTGCTCAGATGGTCTCCAGGCTTCGGCTTCCCTGGCTGCTCCACACTGCGTCTTAGGATGAGTTCTCTTGGAAAAAGCCTCTGAGGTGCCTATTTGTATGCTGGAACTTTACTGGGGAGAACTCAGGATCAGTGCCTGTAAGGAGAGAGGGATGAGGGCCTCCACCAACCGTAGGGGGATTTCTGGAGTTGGGATGGCTTTTCAGAATTG